>CM046351.1:15779095-15794294 GCA_025403435.1 Artocarpus heterophyllus
GAAGTAAGGCTAAGAGAGACTAGAACAAATATTGCAATTTTCACAAAGATGTGGGACACAATACTCATGACTGTATCCAGCTCAAGGGCCAGATCAAAAGACTGGTCTAAGATGGGTACTTGCGGGAGTTCGTAGAGCGAGTCCTCACTCCTGGCTTTGGCGCTAGGATGAATGACCAATCAACCAGAGACGTACAAACCCGAGCACATAATGAAGGTGGGAACGTCCCTAAACCCCAAATGTTCACACAATCTTTAGTGGGCCTGTTACCTTGTACACCTCGAGTGGCCGATGGGCCTATGCCCAGAAAGCTTGGCTAGTCAAAAGGGGTGACCTAATGAATGTGTCTAAACACATCAATAAGATTTGCGGACACGAAGACATCCTTATCACTTTTACCGAAGAGGAATTAAAGTAAATCCAGCCAAAGACCAAGCCATGATCGACATGCCCTTGCCCTATACTGTCATGGAAGTGTAGAAGCTGATCAGCATGGTATCAGCCTTGTCTAGATTTGTTTCTTGGTCTACCAACAAGTGCCACCCATTTTTTTTAGCACTAAAGGGGAGGTTTGAGTGGAGCAGGGAATGTGAGGAAGCATTCCAAAATCTCAAGAGATACCTAGCCACTTCCTCGCTCCTTTCTAAACCTTTACCGAGAGAAACATTGTATGCCTACCTAGCCATATCCGAGAAGGCTATGAGCGCAATCCTTGTTCGAGAAGAAGACAGGGTCCAAAAGCTGGTCTAATACACTAGTCATGCATTTTAGGGTGCCAAGGAAAGGTACCCTCCATTAGAAAAACTTGTGTTTGCCCTTATTACCTCAACCCAGAATCTTCGACCATATTTCCAAGGTCACACCGTTTGGGTCCCAACCAAGTATCCCATGCACCAAGTCCTCTAAAGTGTAACGCCTGCCGTTCTCTTCCATAGACACTTATGTTAATTAATGTTAGAATGTGATATTTTAGTGCTATTATTATTTATGTTAAGTAAATTAACTTTTTAATTAGTAATATCACAGGTGACGGCCACATGGGATCGATGTGCTCGGGATGTTGATCATAAGCATAAAGTATTTATTGTTTTTTTTTATAAGTTTCAACTTGCTCTAAATTTATAATCTTTATAGTACTCTAGATTTTGTATGCCCTAGGGCTATATTCTCTATGATAACATGAATTTTGTTGCATGTTTTCTTATTTTATAATATAATGATGTCATAATGATTACGTGCGTAGCATTTTTTTTTATTTATGGCGTTAAAAAATTAAATAATATAAAGTGTCTAAAACAATAATGTATAAATTAATATTTTTAGGGTCATAGAGCAAATACTATTGTTGTATATAAATAATTATGTATTATAATTAAATTAAATTTATATTATATTATTATATTTATAGATATAATCATATTATATTATAACCGTTTATATATTATTAAGATATTATATTATATTATATATTAATAAACCTTTATGTAAAGAAAACGTAAGGAATTGAATTACGTAAACGTAAAGAAAAAAAAAAGGAGAAACGGCAGTTGCCGTGCAAAACAAAAGAAAAGAAAAAAAAAAGGAAATTGAATCAGATTAGGACTAGGGTTTTCTATACTCATCTAATTTCTTCTCTCGCATAAACCTATAATATACATCTAAGCCACCAAAGTCTTCATTCTTTTAATTTCTAGCTAAGGAAAATTCTCTCCCTCACCCCTCTCAAAAATCTCTCCAAGAAAGCCTTTATTATCTCTCTAATTCTCAAAGCCAAGAATTCATACTCTTATTTTCTTTCAAGCCATAGTAGAAGGAATTATTTTTAGAGATTTTGTGTGCAAGTTTTTGCCTTTGTTGAAGAAAAAATAAGAATTAAAGGTATGTTTTAAAGTTTTAATGGTTTTGAATTCTTATGATTGATATATATTGTTTTGTGATAAACTTTATTAGAAAATTGTTCTTTTATGAATGTGAATGTCAATGCATGTATATTTTTATGAAAAATTAATTATTTTGTCTATTACTTTGATTATAAAAATGTAAATTTATGATTGGAAGCATTTATGTTCATATGATATCATGGAATTTTATAAAAATAAGGTTTTGTTATTGGGATGTGATAAGATAATTTTAAGGCTTTCGGTTTATCGGTAAGTTGGTTGGTAATGTTTTGAAAACAAATAATTTTATTTTGCTACAATTTTTAGATATGATATGTGTATATATATGTTAGGAACATCTAGGATTTTTTATAATTTTTTGTTCAAAATATTTTTAAGGTTATGAGCTTTTAATCAAACACTGTTCACAAAAGTTTAATTACTAGCAGATTTATATTTGTGTATTGTATAGTCCGTTTTTTGAGGCAAAAAGTGTCCTTTAATCCTAAAAAAGTTATGAATCATTGTTAATATGTTAACTAAATGCCTGTAAAGTTTTAGCTTTATATCCCTATTATGTTTAAAGATAAAATTCGTTGATTGACAAGTACTCGGTGGTTATAAATGTCTACCTGATATGTTCTATGTAATTCATGAGATGATAAATCATACTTTTAAATGTGTTTTGCTTGACATATTATTTTTTTATTTATATCTATCTGTTAAACATGTCATATAAAAATTTTAGAAGCAAATCATAGATATTTCATTTTATAAAAAAGTTTGAATGGAACATGTTTGCTATCTAACATGTCTGGTATTAACATTAACTTTGAATTCGAATGTGTGTTTAAATGTGTTTAAATGTGCTATCTAACATGTTTGCTATCTAAAAAAGTTTAAATGTGTTTTGCATGACATATTATTTTTTTATTTATATCTATCTGTTAAACATGTCATATAAAAATTTTAGAAGCAAATCATACATATTTCATTTTATAAAAAAGTTTGAATGGAACATGTTTGCTATCTAACATGTCTGGTATTAATATTAACTTTGAATTCGAATGTGTGTTTTGAATTACGTTCAATTTATTTGAAGCTAAATTTTGGATGTGTTATTATTTTATGTATCTATTATATATTGCAATTTTTATAAATTATTTTATGGCATAATTAATTTAATACATAACCTTTAATTAGGACTACTCACTCCCTAGACTTTGCTGGCAGATTTTATGGCATTGAATATGTGATTTAATTTAATTAGCAAATGAAATTTTTATGGCTAAAGAAAAATCTTGTTATTATATATATATATATGTTAACTTTATTCCCACAAATTTTTGTGCTCTAATTGAGTGTGAATTGAAAGATATAGGGCTACAAATCCTTAAAAGTTAGGCAGTTTTTATTATTGGCAAATTTACTTGAATGTTTAAAAATTGAAAAAAGATGTTTTGGATTAATATTTTCAAGAGAAGAAAATTTGAGTAATGTTTATATATGGTAGCTATGTTATGGAATAATTCTTACACTTTAGAGTTGAACATTATACAGACCTATAAAATGCCAAACTCATGATGTTTGAACTCGACCTATTGGAGAAGAAGAGACATAGTGCCATCATCCACTCCACGGCTCAGAACCAAGTCTTTGCTAGGTACTACAACAAGCAGATTAATCCAAGTTTTAAAGTTAGTGATTTTGTACTCAAGAAAGTCATTGTTCAGTAGCCCGAGCTCGGGTCATTCAGACCCAAATGGGACGGCCCCTTTAAAGTGGTCGGCATTATATGGCCAAGCACATAGAAGATCACTAACAGGGAGGGGAATGTGCTTAATCACCCCTAGAATGCTAAACATCTAAAGAAATTTTATTACCAACAAAGAGCCAGAACTCCTTTTTTGACCTCTAGCTTCATTCTTTTCTAACCAAAAGGTCTACTAAGCAGAACTAGGATGTTCAAAAAAGATGTTAATAAAATGCATATTTTAAAGAATTCCTCCAAATAATTTGCACTGAAAAGGCCATAATTCCCAAAGAGGGATGGCCACCTTAAATCCTATCTAGGGGATGGGGCCGTAACTCTAGAAGAGGGAGGGTCATCTCAAAAATGGACTGAAGGGGCTGGTTGGCAAGATTCTGACCATAAGTGGAATTGAAACACCAGTCCACTAGTCCATCGTAATGCGGACGACCCAGCCAAGAGTTGCCCTAACACAGTGATGACTTTGGGGATCTTAACTCCTAACCACAATTGGACTTGTAAAAGTTCGAAGGAACCTAAACAAGTCTAAAGGGGTTTACTGGGCACTACATGCTATTGTAGATAGCCCTATATTAGACACGCTGAATTAAGGTGTCCAAAACTGGATGCCTAATACTGAGAAGTGGGCCTTCCCCACTTGGCCAAACAAGCAAAAGTTTCATTCCGAGGAGCATTGAACTTGGAAAAAAAAGGAAATAAAAGTTTCATTCCGAGGAGCGTTGAACTGTTAGACATGTATGCCCTAAGGAATAAAAATGTAATACGTTTTTGGATACATTCTTATCAATAAAGAATTTATTTATTTATATATACCAAATATTGTCCTCTTTACGTTCATATTTGTTGAATGTATGATAAGCAAACAGTAGTGTGAGACTGTCAGTCTAAACCTTAAGAATTGGGCATATGATGGACTGATTATGCAGAAGACACGATTCTTAAGGTGACGGTCTAAAACATATGATCCGTAATCGAGGGAATAAATTTGGGTGCTTTATTCATGTAAAGATTGTTATGTTGTCTATATCCCTTTTGGGAGATGGTTTGTCTTGACCATCGGGGTTGGATTTCGTGAATAGAAACATTGGCACGTTGTCATAGGTGACGATGTGTTGGATCGGGACATAAAGTGAATTGATTTGGATTAATAATTCTATCTCAACAAATCGATTCACTTTAGACAATCATTTGTATTGTATCTTAATCCAGATCTTTCGGGATAGGAAGAACAAAATGATAGCTTTGTCTTAGGCCGGCTATATAGATAAAATTCTCAAAAGGTTTGCAATGCAGGATTCCAAGAAAGGTGGGTAACCATCTAGGTCTGGAATTACTCTTAATAAGAAAGACTCTCCAAAGTCTTATGAAGAAAGAGAATACATGAAGAAGGTGCCTTATGCTTCGGCAGTGGGTAGTCCCATGTATGCCATGCTTTGCACACGACCGGATATTAGCTATGCGGTCGGGATTGTAAGTCGATTTTAGGCAGACCTAGGACCGAACCATTGGGTTGTGGTAAAGTATATTTTCAAGTACCTAAGAAGGACTCAAGGTTATATGCTTGTGTATTCGGGTGAGGATTTAACTCCTCTAGGATACACTGATTCAAATTTTCAATCCTGTCTGGATTCTAGGAAATCGACCACGAGGTTTGTGTTTACTCTGGGTGGTGGTGCCATCAGTTGGAGAAGTGAGAAGCAAGATTGCACTTTGGATTCAACGATGGAGGCCGAGTATGTGGCGGCTAGTGATGCTTCGAAAGAAGCAGTGTGGCTCTGCAAGTTCCTTGGGGATCTTGAGGTAGTTCCTAGTATGGATAAAGCGGTATCACTATACTGTGATAACAATGCGGCGGTAGCTAATGCTAAGGAACCAAGATTTCACAAGAAGAGTAAGCATATTGATCGAAAGTATCATGTGATAAAGGACTTCGTTAAGTGCGGGCATGTCACAGTGTGCAAGATCGCGTCAGAGGACAATTTAGCTTATCCATTTACGAAGACACTTACTAGTAGAGTCTTCGAAAGGCATGTGGAATTTATGGGGATGTGAAATTTGCTGTATTTACTCACTTAGTACAGGTGGGAGATTGTTAGACATGTATGCCCTAAGGAGTAAGGAGTAAAAATGTAATACATTTTTGGAGACATTTTTATCAATAAAGAATTTATTCATTTATATATACCAAATCTTATCCTCTTTATGTTCATGTTTGTTGAATGTATGATAAGCAAACAATAGTCTGAGACTGCCATTCTAAACCTTAAGAATTGGGCATATGATCCGCAATTGAGGGAATAAAGTTGGGCGCTTTATTCATGTAAAGATTGTTATGTTGTCTATATCCCTTATGGGAGATGGTTTGTCTTGACCATCGGAATTAGACTCCGTGAATAGAAACATTGGCATGTTGTCATAGGTGACGATGTGTTGGATCGGGACATAAAGTGAATTGATTTGGATTAATAATTCTGTCTCGGCAAATAGATTCACTTTAGACAGTCATTTATATTGTATCTTAATCCTGAGATGAATAGGTGACTATGTGTTGGATCGGGACATAAAGTGAATTGATTTGGATTAATAATTCTGTCTCGGCAAATAGATTCACTTTGACAGTATTATTGTATCTTAATCCTAAGATGAATGTGTCGTTATCTCGACTTGTGTCTTTTGATGTACCAAAGGGTGGCACCCACATCTCAATAGTGGTATGCATGCCGGTACGTTGGAGGCATGACTCTTGATAATGTAGACTTGTTATTCATAGATATAGAATCCATAGCTCCTCTTTAGGAGTAATGATATCCTCTTATATGCGTTGTCCTGTAATTGGAAAACTGGAGCACTCAACCATTTGGATACATAGGTGTAACCAAATGGTATGCTATCTTTGGATGGTAAGTTTTCTAATGGTGAGACAATAGAACGTAAGATAAAAATAATCGGGAAGGTAAGATAGAACTTGTCCTTAAGCCGATTATGGATTATCATATGGGGATACGATACACTATGATATGTCATGGAGACTTAGCTACACGAGCTTCGTAATTCTATAAAGTTTGAGAGTGCAGCTCCAAGCTTTTATTGTTGTAGAGTTGGAGTTGATAATTGTGAAATGTATATCTGGGATATTGGGTTTCATAATTATCATGAGCTTGAACTTTATAGGTCCATTTTGGTCCCTTTTGCTAGCTCACAAAATCCTGTAACGAAACGGTGTGCTTTTTCAATAATTGGTGACTCATGTCAGATTTATCAGATTGGTTTAAAATTTGTAAGAATCAAATAATTCATGTCTGTTTATTAGTTGAATTAATTTTGTAAGAAATTAGTTCAAGATAAACTTGTTGAATTATTGTGATCAGATAATTCTTGTCTATTTATCGGTTGTTTTAATTTTGGACAAATTAGATCAAGATAAACTTGTAGAATTATTGTGAATTGATTTATTTTCTTAGAGATTATCTTGATAAAGTTTGTTTTGATCAGATAACTTCTTTATTGGGTTATTTGAATCAAATCTGATACTTTATCCTTTAGAATCTCGGGTGGAAAATAAAAGATTCGTGGAGATTTTTTCTTAGAGTTCGGCCTATCGGATGACGTGTTCGGCCTGCCGATGGGGCCTTTTCAGCCTGCCGATCATGCTGTTCGGCCTGCCGATCAGCGAGAGATAAGATTACACATTTTCACACAGATCTTATCAGATATTGGTCCGAACTTGATTCTGTTTCGAGTTTCTGAGACCTAATCTGATAAGGACTGACCCTAGGACCAATAGCTATATAAAGGGAGTGAGTCTCATGATTTACTCAGATCAATTGAGAGATTAAGAGTGATACTCTTCTAGTGAGCATCTAAAAACTCCCTGAGAGCTTTTGTTTACAAATCACAAACACTAGCTTTGGGTTCTCTCTATTGGTTGAAAGGAGAGTCACCGGTGGAAGAGCTGTACGTGTGAGCCCACACTCACTCCGGTTGTGGATAAAGAATAGCAAAGAAGACCAGTTGGTTGAGGCTCTTCTGGAACGTTACTTCTCTACACAGGTTGCAGAGGTTCTTCGGCACACAGAGGTTAGTAAGATCTGTCTAATTTATACATATAACATGTCAAGCTTGTGTTTTGGAAATACTCTGATGAAAAATTTTAAAATTCCGCTGCGCACTTTGTTTCCAACAACATTTGGTTTTCCTATAGTAAAACCGCCCACCGTTTCTCTCTATTTATTCTCTCTCCTTTCCCTCTCCCTTCACTCTCTCTGATCACTCTTTCTCTCCTCCTCTTGCCTGTGATCTCTCTTTCTCATTCTCTCTAAGTCTCTCTCTTTCTCACTTAAATTTCTTCAAGATTTTGAAGCCAAATTCAGGTCTAAGCTTCGGGTTAGCGAATAGGAAGCTCGGGGATGAGATTTGACAACCAAAAATGTGGATTTAAATGCTTCGATTCGAGGTTAGTTTTGAAATTTCTAAACTTTTTTCAAAATTTTCAATTTTGTGCATTTTTGAAATTTAAGTTCGTTTGAGCTTAGAAAACCTTTGATTTGAGTTAAATGAACTTCGAACTACTAGAATCCAAGCTTAAATTGAAGAAAAACAGATTAGATTCAAGATTTTTCATTTTTCCACATTTTTCCCTATTTTTGGATTTTTGAGATTTTTGTGTTTCAATCTTGTTTAAATGAGTTCAAAAGTGTTCTAGTATGTTATTCTATCATCTATGATTGTTTCCACGCCTGAGATTTGAGAAAAACAAGTTAAAATCAAGATTTGGATTTTGGGAGATTGAAAACCCGTGCCTGGGATTTCTGGGTTTTTCTAGTTTGATAGGCTGGGCTGCATGTTTGGTAGGTCGGATTCAAAGGATCGGTAGGCCGAACTGCACCGTTCGGCAGGCTGAACTTGGGAAATATCCAACCAACAGGACCTGATTTTCGACAGGCCGAACTGTGCACAGTTCGGCCAGCTGAAGCAGGGTGTCCGGTAGGCCGGCAGAGCATAGGAAATTTTGTGATTTTTCACCCGTTTTCACTGTTTTGAACCCTGATTTAAATTCCAATCTTGTAAAATGATTTTAAAGATATAAATGGCACACTAGGACATCATGAAATGGTTTAGTAACATAGAATGTCTCAAACTAGATATTGATCGACTTAGTGTGTATCTAGGATCATTCGTGGTTCTGCAGAGCTAATGTATAGCGGACCAGGATTTCGGTGTGGGCCACCGGCGTGAGTATCGAGGTAGGACTTCAACCCTTTCTTTGGTAACCCAGTTTCAAAAATGATTTGGCTTTAAAAAGGGTTCTATAAAAATGTTTTCAACGGTTGATTGAAAATGGAAATTATTGGTTGTATTTTTGTAAACCATGAACTGAGATGAACTTCATAATGAACTTTATAATGAATGATAATGGAAACATTTGGTAAATGGATTTTAAATAATGTTAGAAATGAATATAAGGGCATGATGCCATATTAGAGATTTGGTCGTGTAGCGATCGACCTTGGGGGCAGGTCCCAAAACCCAGCTGGGCCACTACGGTAGTGATATCCTTATTGCTTGCCTAGGAAAATGAAAATGATGTTTCTGATCGACCTAATAAACTGTTTTGGGTAAGAACGGTTTTATTTAAATTTATTTATTCAATGTTTCTTTATATAATTCCCTTAATAATAAGATTTTCCTTTAAATTAAATGATTTATTAAAACATAGTCCTACTAAGCCTTTCGCTCATATTTTCTTTGTTTTTAAATTTCCCCCTAGGTGGTTTCCCATTTAGGTTTAGAGAGGATTCAGCGGACCGAACTTAGGAGCAGTAGGAGGATTAGTAGATCATTTTGTATTACTTAATCAAGGCATGTAATGTTTTTAACTTTCTTTGCACTTTGACTGTAGTTGTATTACTATATTGTCAATACTATGTGTGTGCACAAGTTGGGTCTGTGAGACCCGTACTCGCGGCTCTCTATTGTTTTATTATTCGTTTAATGATTTCAATTGCTTAATGTGTATGAATTCTTTTATAAAATATTGTTTTGAAACTCTTGCATTTTATCACTTAATTTAGCCCTAAACTCCTGATTTTTAATTAAATTCTTCTTTTAATTAATTTAAGTAATCCGCCACATCACCTCCTGTACTTCGGGGTGCGACAGTAACTTAGTTACCCAACCGGTAGGCCGGTAATCAGAACTAATAGTTTGGTTAGGCATAATCTTGTTATGCATTTTTCATGCTTTTTGATGCAGATTTTGATCCAGTTTTGCATTTGGAAGTCCTATCTAAGTAGAATTGACTCCCCACTAGCCACTATAATAGGAGACTTGTTCTTATTGTCATTTAGATTACCAAAGAAATTTAAAGAGAGTATTCTAAAGAGGGAAACTTTGAAATTCCTATAGGGCTATTGTTTAACATCCTAAACCTTAGCACTTGGTATTCTCTTGTAGTTGGAAGGAGACATTATCAAGAGGACTTATTTTATTTATAATATGTTTTATCATGTATGTTGATAACATGTCATATAGAATAGGGAATTCCACTCTTTAAAAATTGTTCATGTATGTTAATATAAAACATTGATTTTTAAAATATTGAGTGGAAGAAGGTTTTCAAAGAAAGGACCTAAGGTCTCTATCATTGGTCTATTGGTAACACATGGTAGTTCTAACACCTAGGAAGGGATGCATCATGTAATAGGTTGGATCTTCGAGAGGATAATTTGCTTTAGCATGTTTTATCATTGTTCACCCCCTAGGTGTCGATCATAAACCATGGATAAGGTTGTTGGAACGATAGTTAAACACTCAAGATTAATTTTATTATTAACCACATCTAGGAGCTCTGTTAATAAAGTTAATGGCCAAAGAAAATGATTATTAGTATGCTAGATCAGACAGGTTTCGGATGGTATTTACTAATCAAAGGGGATCCGTGTTCCTAATTGAATTTGACAAGTTCCCCCTAGACGGCTTGTTGAATTCTAAGTTAGGAATTATCATTGTAAGGCTGTGATTTTTTAAGCTTTTGACATATAAACACATTGTATGCTTACTTGTTTTGTCTTATCCTACTAAATTGTTACGTAATGTTTGTTTATGTTTGATATATGAATCTTTATTGTAGATCAAAATGTCTAAAAATGCTTTATTTTTGATATTTGATAAAAATACTTTAACCAGCGAGAACTATAATGATTGAAAATGAAACCAAAATATCGCCCTATCCTTTAAGAAATTAAAATTTATGCTAACCACATCGTGTTCTCTTGCGTCGATCGACGAATCTATTAATGAACAAGTTCAAACGTATGATTGTTGGAAGGATACTGATGATCAAACCCACTACTATATCATAACTAGCACGAATAGCGTGCTACAGGCTCAACATAAAGATCATAAGACTGCTCATCAGATCATGGATAATCTTGAGGACATGTTTGGAAGCCATGCCTTGATGAAGCGACAAAGAGCTATTCAAAAACTTCTTAACTACAAACAAAAACTAGGGACATCTGTGAAGGATCACTTGATGTTGGCCATGGGGTACCTTGCCTAGGCTTAAACCCATGGAGCCGACATTGATGCTGAATCATTGAGGACTATGGTCTTTAAGACTCTTTCTAAGGAGTTCATCCCGTTTAGAGCTTCATATAACTTGAGCAATAGACAGGATATGACCTTAACTAAGTTGATGAGTAGTTGTACGACTTCGAAGACTTGATCAGGGAAGCTCTAGCTGATGGCGAGGAAAGCTTAGCAGTTGCATCTAGTTCCAACTCTAATGTTGGGAATGGTAAGAAGAAAAAGGCCAAGAGTAAGAAGTCTTCTATTTCGGCAAAGGGCAAGGATAAGAAGAAAAAGAAGAGGAACCCAAAGAAACTAAATCATTTCTTCTGCGAAAGGTCGGGCACATCAAGAAGAATTACAAGGACTTCCAAGCTAAAGGAGGTTAGTGCGAACTTCTGGTTGTTAAGACTTGTTTAGTTGACAAATCAAGTGACACATGGTTTGTAGATTTTGGGGCAACTAACCATGTTTATGTTTCTCTATAGGGGTTCAAGGAAATAAGAAGTCTGCTACTTAAGCACTTCACGTAATGGATGGGCGATGGATCATTAATGTTAGCTAAAGTAGTGAGAGATGTCCATCTTTATTTTGATAGTTATAGGACATTAGTTTTGAGAAATTGTATTTATGTTCCTAAACTTAAAAGGAATTTAATTTATATCACTTGTTTATTTAAGGATACTTATTTAGTTTCTATTAATAAAAAAGTTGTGATTGTAAAAACAAATCTAATATTTGTAGTGGATGGATACAAAACAACCTATATTTTATCAAACCTAAGAAGAACTCACTGCTAAACACTAGATAAATGACAACTCTAAAAGACTTAAAACTTTTCACTCTAATAAGACATATTTTTGGCGCTTGAGATTAGGTCACATTAGCCTAAATAGGATTCAAAGGCTAGTAAAGAATGAACCTCTATGTCATTTAGAGGTGGAATCTATACCACAATATGAGTCTTGTTTGGATGGCAAAATAACCAAAAGAGCATTCGGGTCTTAGGGCAATTGAGCTGAAGGGATTCTAGAACTTGTGCATAGTAATGTTTGTGGTCCCATGATCATCAAGACACGAGGAGGGTATGACTTTTTTGTTACTTTTATTGATTATTACTCGAGATATGGGTATGTCTACCTAATACATCATAAGAGTGAAACTTTTGACAAGTTCAAGGAGTTTTAAGCTCAAGTAGAGAAGTGATTAGGAAAATCCATAAAGACACTTTTGATCCAATATAGGCAGAGAGTATCTCTCTGATGAGTTCTTATGACACTTAGAAGAGAATAGGATTTTATCTTATTTGATTGCACCAGGTACTTCACAGCAGAATAGCATAGCTTAGAGAAAGAATGAGACTTTGTTGGACATGGTTAGGTTCATGATGAGTTATTCAGCAGTGCCTTTATCTTTCTTGCGATATACACTACAAACCGCTTGTTATCTTTTGAACAATGTGCCTTCAAAATCAGTTCCTAAGACTTCTCAGGAGTTCTAGATGGGTAGAAAGATATCCTTAAACCATATTCATATATGGGGATATCCTGTTCATGTCCTAGACAAAGAAATGAATAAGTTGGAAGCACGTTTGGAGATGTGCGTGTTTGTAGGACATCCAAAAGGAACAAAAGGTGGTTCTTTCTATAATGTCTTGGTTTCTACAAATGTGACTTTACTTGAGGAAAATTACTTGAATGACTTTAAGCCTTGTAGTAGAGTGCTACTCGAGAATATAGTGAGTGATTTGATCACTCTAGTGGTTCCAGTTGATACCAATCCAGTTAACATAGAAAAATAGGCCGAACAAGTACCTCGAGAACTTTGACGTAGTGGGAGGATTGGGTGTCAACTTAAAAGGTATATGTTTAATGGTGAAGCTTAATTGGCTAAACTTGTTGATTATGCTAGGAATCTTTATACTTACATAGAAGCCATGAAGGATGTTTATTCAAACCTTTGGACAGAAGCTATGAACACTAAGATAAAGTCTATAAAGACTAATCAAGTTTGGGAGCTTGTGGACCTTCTCGAAGAGGTAAAACCCATAGGGTGTAAGTAGGTCTACATGAGGAAGAGAGATACATAAGGCTAGACTAGTAGCAAAGAGATACATGCAAAAGGAAGGAATCAATTATAATGAAACCTTTTGCTTGTAGCCATGCTTAAGTCCATTTGTTTTCTTTTGTCCACCCGATCACAAGATTTGGAAAATAAATATCAAGATGGTTTTTTTAAATGGCTATTTTGATGAGACCATATATATGTTATAGCGAGACAGGTTCAAAGCTAAGGATCAAGAAAATAAGGCCTATAAGCTACTAAAGTCTATTTATAGACTTAAGCAAGCTTCCCATTCTTAAAATATAAAATTTGATCAAGTGATCAAGACTTATGGATTTGAACAAAACGTGAAAGAACTATATGTTTACAAACACATTAAGGATGGCAAGATGGTTTTTCTACTACTTTATGTAGATGATAATTTTCATGTTGTTGCAATAACGTTGGGGCGTTGTCATCGATCAAATTATGATTGACTAAGCAGTTTGAAATGAAGGACTTGGGTGAAGCTAATTATGCTCTGGGTATCCAAATTTTCTGAGATAGGAAGAAAAAAATAATAGCATTATGCCAAGCTACCCACATAGACAAGATCCTCGAGAAGTATGTAATGTAGAATTCCAAGAAAGGAGGGCAACCATATAGATTTGGAACTACTCTTTCTAAGAAAAACTCTCCAAAGTCTTATATAAGAAGAGAATACATGAAGAAGGTACCTTATGCTTCTGTAGTAGGTAGTCTCATTTATGCTATGCTTTGTACATGGCCTGACATATGTTATGTAGTTGGAATTGTGAGTCAATACCAATGGGATCCAAGATCCAACCATTGGGTTGCAGTTAAGTCAATCCTATTTGGATTCATGGAGATTGACTTCAGGATCTATGTTTACTCTAAGAGGAGGCGCCATTGTTTGCAGAACTGTCAAGCAAGATTGCATTTCAGATTTAACGATGGACACTGAGTATGTGGCCAATAGTAAAGCTTCAAAAGAATCTAAGTGACTTCGCAAGTCCTAGCATGGGCAAGTCGATAGCATTGTATTGTGATAACATTACAGTGATAGTTAATGCTAAAGAGCCAAGATTTCATAAGAAAAGTAAACAAATACCTTAGAAGTATCATGTGATAAAGAACTTCATAGAGAATGGGCATGTTGCAGTATGTAAGATCTCATTTAAGGACAATATAGCAGATCCTTTCATGAAGACACTACCAACAAGGGCTTTTGAGAAGCACGTAAAGGCTATAGGGATGCGTAACAAATCACATTTACTCACTTAGGGTAGGTGGGAAATTGTTAGATTAAGTGCCCTAAGGATTAGATGATGTAATAGCTTTTTGGACACATTTAGTCAATAAAGAGTTTATTAATTGTTTCATATATCAAATATGTCCTCTTTATGTTCATTCACGTTGAACATATGATAAACAAACTAAACTTTGAGACTATCAATATAAACCTTTAAGATCATACATATCATGGACAGATTAAGTAGAAAACATGAACCTCAAAGGTGATAGTCTAAACAAAAAGATCCACTATCAAGGGAATAAAGTTGGGTGCTTTAGTCATGTAAAAATTGTTATATTGTCTACATCTCTAATGGAAGATGGCTTGTCTTGGTCATTGGAGTTGGACTCCATGAGTGGAAACATTGATATATTGTCATAGGTGACAATATACTAGATCATGACTAAAGTTGAATTGATTTGTTTGTTTAAATCAATTTACTTTAGATAGTTATATGTGTCATATCTTAATCTTGAAATGAAATGATGGGCCCATATTCTTGATTTGTATCTTTTGATGCACCAAAGGATGACGTCTTAAATTATATGAATCCATAGATATGTATAGAATCCATATCTTTTGATTGACATATACTCATTATTCATAGATATAGAATCCATA
>CM046351.1:16394394-16581925 GCA_025403435.1 Artocarpus heterophyllus
TCATATTTGAATAGTAAAACTCATTTTTTTTGTGGCAAACGGTATATCACTGCAGTGATGGTGGCTGCATGTTAGGCTCAGTGGCACCGCATCGCTAGGTCGTGTTTTGCAGAGCACCTCAACACTAAAAAGCTAGCGCTACGGCGTCGATTCATACATCAATATTGAAGTGTTATGACATCGAGGTATCGAGCCATTGTTTTATTTGGTTGTATGTTTTTATATTAACCTGAATGCCTACTAGCAACAAACATATCTATTGTAATAGATGTATTGCTTTTTAAAGAGATACCTTTACATAAAGAGATACCTTGATGTTAAAGGTTGCATAGTTGAAATGGTTGGATCATTGTATTTTTTATTACTTCTTTAGAATTTATAGGTTTCATATCTTGTTGTGAAACATCATATTATTGTTAAATATTATGTTCATGGGTTTGTTTTATCATGAGGCAATTTGTCATTAAAACCTATTAGCAAACTTAGTAATGGCAAATAAAATCTTTAAGTAAAGTATTCTTAATAGGCCTGAAACCTGTTTAGTTTTCATATTTTCTTAGCAGCTATGTCTTTTAATTTATCAATATATGAGTTTTATAATGAACAATCAAAAGCACATGTGTTTTGGAGACATACTACTATGGATAGTTGGGAATGTCACTTCACAAATATAGAATTTATAACTTCATTATATAAAAGTTATTGATATCCCCATGTAGTGTTACTATATGAACTTCAGTGTAAGAGCTCTTTGACTTTGATATTAAATATCGAATTAATGTCCCAAATCCTTATTTATGATTTGTTCATAAATAGACCACTATTACAGTATTAATGGAATCCACGAATGAAAATGCTATTAGAGAGGTTTTTCAAAAGTTTGACGTAGCTCTAATTATGGATGCTCATAATAGTGACATCATATGACATATGATTATATTGGCGGACAAAAGCTTAATAGGATTAATTAGCGTGTCATAAATATATTTGCATACTTTTAGAGTGCATTTTGATTTTCGATCATGGCTCAAACCAAAGCTATACTGATTTAATGGGCAAATTGCATGCATGCACTCCAAATTATTTTTTTTTTTGCAAATTGCACCCTAAACTTTTAATTTCGGTATTTTGACCCTCAACTTTATAATCCCTGCAATGCAATCCAATCAACAACTAGTGTCAATCAATAAACATCAAAGAATTGATGACAATTAGGGTTTGAAATTTCAAAATTTTAAAAGATTAGGATCCAACTTGCAAACCAACAAAAAGCTTAGGGTTTACTTGTGAAATTTTTTTAGGCAATTGTTTGTCTATTAATTATTGTCAATTAGCTTTTATATCACAATTGCAATAAGTTTAAAAATTTAAGGTGTTATTTGTTAAGAAAGTTAGATAAACAACTGACCAATAAAAATAAAATGCCCATAGAATTCAGTTAGAAAAAAATGATATAGTAATGTAACAAAATTTTAAAATTTTATTAATCACTAAGAATCTAACTCATGTTGCAATAAACTATAAACATAATTCTAAATAATCACATATGTTAATAACCAAAAGCTTTACTTCTGATTAATCTAACTTATTTTGGTTCTTTTTTTTTTAATTAATCCATATGAGAAATTTCTTTCAAACAAATATAAAAATATATATTTCTCAAAGCCACATAATTTGTTTTTACTTATTCTCTTAAAATTTTTCTTAAAAGACAATAAATTGCATGATTCAGTTTTTTTTATTTTTTATATTGTATCGTATTTTAATTCAGTCGACCTTTCATATTTTTACTAATGAGCTCCTATTACAATGATTTTTTTTAAAGCAATGATCTTCTTAATTAATGTGTCCTTATTGAAGTATTTTTTTCATGTGAAGTTTGTAAATAAATAGATAGATTCCTAACTATTACATTTTAAAATTCGAAATATAGCAAAAAAGAAAAAAAAAAGCACTCATTAAGAAGAAGTTTTATAGGGTGTTTGGAAAGGTGGTGAGAATCAGTGGTGAGAACCACTTTTACTGTAGCATGTTAGAGTTTTACACTGTAGCATATTTTTTTAATGTTACTGTAGCATGTGAGAACTTTACACTGTTTATAACTGAGATTGTGGTGGGAACTAAGTGGTTCCCACCACTGCCAAACACCCCCTTAAATATAAAATATTTATCTTTTAATACATTTTATTTTACGGTTATTCAAAAACTAGTTTTTGGTTTCAATACATGTATACCATTATATTAGAATTAATATACAAATCTATTTCTTACCTTAATCAATAGTTAATTTTGACCTTTAAAATGATTCTATTATCTTTAACTAAAAGTGAAAAAATTAAAACTTTCAAAAAAATAAAAAGAAAACAAAAACAAAAAATATATAAAATACTTATTTTTGAGGGTATTCAATATATTTTGAAGTCAAAATCTTTAGTATGAAAGTTTTTTTTAAGTTTTTAAAGTTCGTTATTTTTCAATTTCAAGGTATTCGGTGCAATTTTAATTTCTTATATTAAAATTGTAAAGTAGTGACATAAAAATGTATCGAATCTAATTTGAAAAAATATATTCAATATGATAAAAAATAAAAGATATACCACCTGGAATACAACGCACAAAAAAAAAATAATAATAATAAATAGCAATTTTAAAATCTGTACGTGGTTTTAATTTGGATGCCCGTTTACCGGTTTGGCGCGACCTGTTGGAACCGGTTCAAGCAACTTCTACTATATTGCAAGAAAAACCCTAACTTTTCAAAATTTTCACCCACCACCTTCTATTCTCTTCCAAATTTCCAAACAAGGCGTTCGGTTCCTTAGAAAACGCTGGAGGAAAACAAAATTATCGGCATAATAACATAAGATATACCTATTCGGGAGTGTCACGGACTTAGATCCGCTGTGAGAGAGAGAGGCGGGTTAACAGCAATGGCGGAGGTGTCTCTGTGCAGCAGCGGCAGGAGCACAGAGCCGACGCCGGAGGAAGAGAGGGTTTTGATAAGAGACATTGCTTTGGCCGCCGAATCTAACAGCAAAGAAGGCGATTCCTTTTTTATGATCAACCAGAGGTTCTTTTTTATTTTTTATTTTTTTTACTACTTTTCAAAATTTCTTGGAAGTTATAGTATTGTTGTTGGTGATTATAAAAAAAGGAAATTACTGTTTTTTTTTTTGTTTAAATTATTGATGTCGGAAAAATTATTGAATTCAACTAGACATGTAGTGTGATTGTGCTTTAGTATAGAACTTTGAGTGTTTTAGCTCAACAGAAATTTGCCTCCACAGATGTTATTTTTTATTTCATTTTATTTCTTTTAATTTTGTTTTGTTTTGTCTTGTTTTTAAGTTGGATGAGATTACATCGTGGTATAAATAGACCTCTACTAACAATCATAGTTTACAAATCATGGAATATTGTAATATTTCATTCTAGTGTTTTATAGACTGTAGAATTTCTTTTCTGAAGCACCCCCAAATTGGGTATGTGTTGTTTTGTTTACTCATTGGTTTTCTCTAAGCTTTGTTTTTGGGTTGTGATTCCTTTTATGCAACCTTAAGGATTGTGAGGTCGTGTTTTGGCATAAATCATAGTTTTGAGTTATCTTAAGAATGCTTAGCAAGGCTTTTCTTATATTGTATGAATTACTTTCTAAAGTGTTCTTTTCATCTCCTAGAGCTGAAGCATTTACCTTTTTTTTTTTTTTTTCCTGGTTGTTTTCTAATAGATGGTGGCAACATTGGATAGAATACGTCAATCAAGATCAGCCAAACAACCCAAATGATGGATCCTCCATGTCTGAACATTGCGATTCAGTTGGTTCAAGTGCCTTGAAGAAACCTACTGGCATTGATAATTCTGAATTGATATCTGAAGCAGCACCAGAGGAATCCAATGCTGGGATTGAGTTGCATGATACTTTACTAGAAGGCCGCGACTATATCTTACTCCCACAAGAAGTTTGGAACCAGTTGCATACATGGTGAGTAACGGTTAGTATTTTGCTTGTGAAATATTTCTTGACTATAGTGTCAATTACTTGTTTACCTAAATTACTCTCTGTACTTAAGATCAAGGTAGGCCATTGCAAAAAATGGAAAAGAAAAAGAGAAAGACAAAAAGATTGCTTTCCTTTTTGCATGCTGATGCCACATAAAAGCTACAATAGGTAATTTTGTTGTCAGTAGAGAATGTTATGGTGGGTCCCCATTTATTTGTCTTTTCATTCCTTCCCTTCATTTCAAACTTGGGGCCTAATGCCTTTCCTAATATGTATTCCCACTCCTCAAATCCAAGGGCATCCCATATTGCTGAATACGGTGCCCTCTGTGCATCGAGCATACAGGCCTCTAAAAAGGTTCCGGATTTGGAAGGATTTAATTGTTTGTTGATCTATGTTGGCATTTGAAGTAATAGAAAAACAAAGTTCCCCGAGCTGAAATTTGGTTCATGTTAGTGTTCGGAGCTGGTATTCTAGTCACAAAGAAATGGCTGGTGGGGTCAAAGCGTGGGCCCTAAAAACAAAGGACACACATAATGCTACATGCATTTGCTCTCTCTATCCCTCCCTTCCTCGTAGTCTTAGATAGATTCTTGTGTTCTCTAGCAGGTCCATCAGTACAAGTCCTTTTTCTTTTCCATTTTGCTGAAAAATTCTGTCACACGTTATTTACCTGATGAATTCATTGGAGGCTGCATTTGCTTTAGCTTAGTGATAGATTTCTTCTAAGATTTATTTTGCTATTATTAAAAATTAGTGAAGTTCTTTAAGCTATCACAACTAGTCAAAAGTAATTCATGATGAAATGAATAATTTATTTTTTTGTCCTCTTCCAAATCTGAAAATGAAATTGATCTTCGGAGAAAGCGTTGTAAACTTTTCTTCATAGAATGAATGAATAAAGCAACAAGCTGAGGCAGTGCCTCTGCTGTGGCTTCACATTGAATAGGAGATTTGATGAACTTATTCTGTTCTGACACCGATTATGAAAAGTGTTTTTTTTTTTTTTGAGAAAAAAATAATAAAAATAAATTCTGAAAAAAGTAATTTTGTTTATCTTCTTGAAATTTTATGTGTATTTTCAGGTTCTCGTCCATTTTATCTTTTAGGATGAAGGTACAATTGGAGGATCGTGTTAACACTAGTTATTTCTGTTACTAGGAGTACTGAGAAATCAATGTATTGCCTTTGCTCTGTAGGTATGGAGGTGGTCCAACATTGGCACGGAAAGTAATTAGTTCAGGTCTTTCACAAACAGAGTTGACTGTGGAAGTCTATCCTCTGCGTCTTCAATTAGTTATGATGCCAAAAGGTGACTGTTCTACAATAAGAATAAGCAAGAAGGTATGAAGTGAGGCTGGGTCATGATATAGTTATCACTTTCTTCAGCCTCTTTTAGAGTATGGTCTTATAGTTATATGCTGATTATGTGTGTGTTGGACCTTGAAACATTGTGGCTAGGAAACCATCGGAGAGCTTCATAGAAAGGCTTGTGAGATTTTTGATCTGAACATAGAGCAAGTAAAAGTTTCATATGTCTCAGTGACTCCAACGAATAGTATTTTATCTTTTTTCCATTCAATTTTAGTTTAATGTTAATTAAAAATCTGATTTTGCAGGCATGCATTTGGGATTACTATGGTCAACGGAAACATGCTTTGATGAATGACATGGATAGAACACTTGATGATGCCAATATACAGATGGATCAAGATGTGAGCTTCTTTACTTGCAACAATTACTATGCTTCTAGAACTATAATGTCTTTTGCTCCAAATTCAACCTTTTAAAAGGTGAAAACGGGAACCGAGGCGTTTTGTCTAATTGAGGCGAGGTGTGAGCCTCGAGGTAGATTGAGACGTAAGTCTCTAATGTAAAATAAAAAATTCAAAAAGTTGAATAAAATTCATAAACATGCCATAAAACACACACTTAGTTCATCATAAAACTATAAGACACAATAAGAAAGTGCATAAAACACATACAATATAATATATATGCTATTACTTTTCTTATAGTTATACTTATATGGCTAGCACACAAGATGACTTTTTTTTTTTTTTTTTTGAGAAAATGAAATAACTATAAATCTAAATGAATAAAAATCACATGCCGCTCTCTTTATATAACTTTCATTTTATATAATATTATAACTTTTGTATAACACTTACTTCTATAAAATATACATTACTATAGTAGAAGAGGGGAAAAAGGAAAAAAAAAACCCAGCCTACGGTAAAAAATAAAAGAAAAAGAAAAAAAAAACCTAAGGAGTGAGGGCTGAGGAGGTCAAAATCTAAAGGTGGCTGTTGTTGGTGGGTCATCGCTCTAGTCATTGCTCATAGGGCAATGAGCTTGAAAGTTGCAGGGGTTGATGATGAAGAGAGGGTCGATGATGAAGAAGGGGGCAGATGCTGCAGAAGTGTTGAAGAAAATGGTAGACTTAGGGTTTGAAAGTTTAGTAGCGTATTTTAATCAGATTAGAGCCCAATTTTGGTATTGGGCTGACTTTTTTTAAAAGGGAAAAAAAGATTGGGTTGAAAACCGGCTCAAAATAGCCTTCGATTTGAGGCTCACGCCTCATAAGCCTTGAGGCGTTTTCGCCTCAAGGCGCACGCCTCAATGAAAAAACGCCTCAATGAAAAAAGGCGTAAGCCTCGTTCAAGCCATTCAAGGCTTAAGCCTTGAAGCGCTAATTGAGCGCCTCAAACTGAGGTGCACCTCGAGGCGTATGCCTCGAACGCCTTTTTAAACGGAGCCTCCAATGGAACTACTATGTTTAACTTTGGGATTAATGATGCCAATAAACTATTATGCTTATTGTATTTGGTTGTTAGGAAACTGAGGAGACATGGCAAGATATGATATATATGCAACAATTGGGTTTTAAATAGAATGCAGGAACAAAAAGCTTGGTTTTTCTTTTGTTTTGTTGGCTGATCTTTTAACATATCTTTCCTCTTTTCTGCAATCAACTTGAACAGATTCTGGTGGAGGTCCTTAACAATGTCAATAATACTGTGTCTGGTAGCTGCATGACTTCTATTCAGAACAATGGATCTCTTGAGAAGGAAGCTACCTCTATTCTTGTAGAGCCTTCTAAGTCAAGCTTATCCATTGCAGGAGGTTTGTCTGCTAGCAAGGGTGCATCTGGAACCTACATCACAGAAATTGCACAAAGTCAGACTGCAGCTAGAGAGTCAGATAACACTTATGGGGTTAGTGGTGTTAGTACAAGGGGGTCTTCTGGTGGTTTGACTGGTTTGCTAAATCTTGGAAATACTTGTTTTATGAATAGTGCTATTCAGTGTCTTGTTCATACTCCAGAGTTCACCAAGTACTTTCGAGAAGATTATCATCAGGAGATAAACCGGAAAAACCCTCTTGGCATGGTTGTAAGTTTCAAATGCCATAATCTAATGCTTATGAAATGTTTTTTTTTTTTGGTCATACTTATATCTATTAATTTTAATTTAATTTCGGGTGGTTGAATGCAGAATCTAAAGCACTTCAGAATTCATGTGAAACCCATAATTTGTTGCAGTTACCAGATTTACTTATTTGTATTTTACGGAATCCTGATTCTAATTCTACGAAGCACGATAACTAGATATCTATCAATTGAGATAATAGCCCCTTTTTTTTTTTTGGGCGGGGGAACAAGAAATGAAGAATATATTGACTATAAAAATGAAAGTACAGAATAAGAGGAAGAGATTTCCTCACCAGGACAAACAAAAACAAGACTTTAAGCTATAAAAAAGGTTCAAAATGGCCAGTTATTTTTACATTTGAGGCGTCTTTATATTTGGTATTTCCTTCAGTAAGGGAACAAGAAGCTTTTGTTTTGGGTGATTCCTCAATCTTGTTCATGTTTATTGAATTAGAGTGAGAAATTTTACAGGTCCTCGTGACTTTAGAGATATGTGTATTTATATGGAGTGAAATGGTAATGTTTTTTAAGATAACTTTCAAGAGATTCTTCGGGGCAGGAACGTTTACAAAAGTGTGCGTCTAGGTACCGGATAAACATTGAATGCAGCTTTGTGGTTTTTCGGTTTTATATTGTAGGGTGAGCTAGCTCTAGCATTTGGTGAACTACTTCGGAAACTTTGGGCACCTGGACGAACGCCAGTTGCTCCTCGACCTTTTAAAGCAAAGCTTGCTCGTTTTGCACCACAGTTTAGTGGATACAATCAACATGATTCTCAGGTTTGCTAACATCTACAAAGGTAATTAGTGTTCACATGCAGTGCATCAACCAAACGTTAAATAGATTATTCATTGTTATTTCAGGAGCTTTTAGCATTTTTGCTAGATGGTCTTCATGAAGATCTGAATCGTGTTAAAGACAAACCTTATGTAAAGTCTAGAGATGCTGATGGGCGACCTGATGAAGAAGTTGCTGATGAGTACTGGGCAAATCACATTGCTCGTAATGATTCTATAATTGTTGATGTGTGCCAAGTATGTACACTGTTGATCATATTATCTGATGTGTGGTACAATTGCTGAACATACATGCTGTGGATTCAATTTCTCCTAGTCGTTTGACTTAACTGGTGATATTTCTTCATTATGATCCCTTTTGAAAAAAAAGGGAACCTTCCAGATGGTTTTGAGTGTCCACAATATAGGTCCACAATATAGGTTCTTAGTGGCTGCTATGATTGGTTTATTTTCCTCTGACCTTAACATTTTCTTCACTGCCTCGGTTCTTTGAATGTTTGATCATGAGCCATGAGGCTATCTCTTTACAGAAATGACGACCGGTCTGTTTTTGGCATCTCTTTGTTCTTGTTTCTAGTTAAACTAATTTGTGTATTTCAGGGAATTGGTCATACTGAAAATCGGCGCAAAAGCTTTTTTTTTTTTTTTTTTGGCCCAGATCTGGAATTATTCCTGTATGTTCTGATGTTTAGTTCTCTTATTTGTAGTAACAGTACTTTCTGTAGAAGCCCTTTAAAATATAGAGCACCTGTCACCAAGGGGACTAGATTGCATTTTCTTTTTAGCGTATGAAAACCATGTAAAGATAATTTCATAGTTAATCTTATTTGTGTGCGCTCTTCTGCATTTTAAGAAGCAACGTAGACCTTTGCAATTGATTGTCCTAGCATAATATCCAGTTTAGGCTTTGATGCTTTCTTTTTATCTGCTACTCTTTGGCCAATCTCATCCCCTAAGATCAATTCCATGGCTTTAAGTTTTATCCATGAAAGCTAAGCAATGTAATACTTCTATGTATATAGTGATAAGCTTACAGAAAACCGAGTAGCAGGTGCTAATTGACATGATTACTTTATCGTTACATTCTTCTTTTTTTTTTTTTTGGGAAAAGTCATTTCTACTGTTGATATTTTTTTCTGCAATATTTGTTGGTCATAATCACATCTAACACCTTAACATCTGCCTGTATTTATCTCTCTCTCTCTCTGTCCTATCCATGTATCTGTGTGGTTCACGCATGTAAAGACACAATCACATACGCGCATAATTTTATGCATCTCCATGTCTATTTGGTCATCTTTGAATTCATGCATTGACGAGTTGCTTATCCTACAGGGCCAGTACAAGTCAACTTTGGTTTGTCCAGTGTGCAATAAGGTCTCTGTCACATTTGATCCTTTCATGTATCTGTCGCTACCTCTTCAGTCTACCATTACCAGAACTATGACTGTAACAGTTTTTACATGTGATGGGAGTGCATTGCCAACAACTTTTACAGTGACTGTCCCAAAGCAGGGACGTTGCAGGGACTTGATCCAGGCACTTAGCAATGCCTGTTCCTTGAAGCCCAGCAAAAAGCTTTTACTGGTGGAGGTTTGTTGCATCATCCTGAATCTGATGATTATGGATTTTCGACGGACTATGTTCATTCAATGTATTACCTTACAGGTCCGCAACAATATAGTTCAGAGGTTTTTGGAAGACCCATTGGTATCATTATCGACCATCAAAGATGATGATCATCTTGCAGCCTATCAAACTCCTAAGTTGTTGAAGAACACAAGATATCTTCAGTTCATACATCGCCGTTGGGAGCAGTAAGTTACTGTTTGGAGTACATAATGGCTAGTCTCTTAACAACACCTCTCTGGCCTTGTCTTTTCCTTTTCCTCCCTTTTTTTTTTCCTTTTTTTTGGCTGAGTTTCTATATATACTTATTTACATTGCATTGCCCTAGAGGTGCCAGTGGTAATCAGACTGCATCCGGATGGAAACGCTTTGGAACACCACTTATCTCAGCAATCTCATGTGACGATGTAATTACAAGGGGTGACATACAGGCAATGGTTCGCAGAATGCTTTCTCCCTTACAAAGAACTCTGAATCCTGGAAGTATTGATGTATCCAATTCCAGCATCTCAGCTGCTGCATCAGAGCCTTGTAACGACTCTGGTTCTGGTAAAGCTTGTGTAGGACCAAACACATCTTGTTCAGAGAATGATGATAGCAACAGTTCTAAAGTCACGTCGTCTCCAGAACTCCAGCTCCAATTGGTTGATAAAAGTAATCCATGCATTGATTTCTCAGAGGGGGAAAAAAAAAGCATCGAAATCTCCTCATCAACAATGTCTACAGTATATATTGATTGGTCGCAGAAACTTATGGAGAATTATGATACTCGCGACGTAGAAAGCTTGTCAGAAGTGTTCAAGTATGGACATGTAGCAAAGAAGGCCCGCAATGAGCCTCTTTCCTTGTACACTTGCCTAGAGGCTTTTCTACGTGAAGAACCATTGGTGCCTGAAGATATGTGGTTAGCTTCTTCAACTTCCCTTTCCCCCTTCCCTCCCTCTTTCTCCCAATTATGTGTATATATATATGTCACACACATGCCAGCAAGAAGAATTATTTTTACAATGTTTGCTTTCGACTATACAGATATACATATGTATGTATGCATATATATGTATTGCATACATACATATGTACATATATATATATATATATATATATATATATATATAGTTGAAAGCAAACATTTTATGATTCTGCAAGAAATAATTCTTCTTAGTGGCATACGAGTCTATGACTTGTAAATGTCTTTCAGTTAAAGATGATTTATTACTTTGGATAATTTGTGTAGCGTGGATGCCTCGGTAATAGCTAATTTGCTAGATGGCCTAGATTAGATGTCAATACTCATATTCTGTTGTCATTAATTATGTACTTTTTAAAGCCTTTAAATGGGTAGATTGAAACTGCATTATGTACTTCTGTATTGTAATTGTAATCCTGAAATTCTCTCTAAAACAGAAAAGATTACATTCGACCACTAATGTCATCTCAATTGATATATGGTGAAGGTTTTGTCCCAAATGTAAAGAGCGACGTCAAGCAAGCAAAAAACTTGATCTGTGGAGACTTCCTGAAGTATTAGTCATTCATCTGAAGAGATTCTCATACAGCAGGTCAATGAAGCATAAACTAGAAACCTTTGTAAACTTTCCCATTCATGACTTTGATCTAACAAATTACATAGCTAATAAGAACAACGCCCAACGTCAACTTTATGAACTATATGCCTTGACTAATCATTATGGCGGAATGGGTAGTGGTCACTACACTGCACACATCAAGGTGAGTGGTAAAGTCTTTTTTATAATTTTCCCTTTCAAATGAATTCTTAGTTTGTATTGTATATAAATTTTAGAATTGTGCTTTGTGTAAATGTTTGGATTCCTTGTGTATGCTTGGTGTTTAGTACTAATTTTACAACTTGCAGCTTCTGGAGGAGAATAGATGGTACAATTTTGATGACAGTCATATATCACAAATGAATGAAGAAGACGTGAAGTCAGCTGCTGCTTATGTACTCTTTTATCGGCGCGTAAGAACCGAAGATGCTTCTGTCAACAATGGAGTTCCATCCGGTGCAGGTGTCAACAGTGTTTATCAGCAGTAGATTCCAAAGTACATTTCTTGCCAAAAAGGCAGCAATACCGAGTGTACGTGCAGCGGTTGTTTGTATGTTATATATGGTGTAGAAAATGTCCTAGCTTTAGGTCATTTTTGTAGTCCGGGACGGGGGGTAATCCACATAAGAAAGTTTTACAAGAAGCAAGTGGAAGAAGTACCTTGGCGATAGAGTTTCTGGGGGTCTCTTCTTCCCTGGGCTGGCAATACAGTCCTAATTCTTTGGGTGCTGGTGGAAGTTTATTAAAAAAGGGGGGGAAGAAGATTTAAGTCCCGGTTTTGGGTTCAACAATTCTCATCAAATAGGGTGGGAAATGTGAAAATAACATGCATTCATCAACTCTTTATGAACTTCCAAAAAATTCTAAGGATTATTAATGCTTCTGTATTATTGACTTTTTTTTTTTCCCTAATTAAACAGGAGAAGTATCTGAACCTTGTGGTCATGTTGCAGACTATTTACTCCCATGCAGCTGGGTTCAACATGTTTGTCATGGTGCATCAAGTACCATTTTGACTTGAAGGAAATGTATGTTCCTGGTATTCCTGAAGTTGATTGTGAAGATTCCATTCAATCCTGATCAAAGTTTTGCGTCGCATGATATGTTATGAAGCCTCGTGGATTATGATATATTTTTTTTCCCAGGCACATTTAGATGGTGGAGAATTGCTAATTTTATATGCATCCAGAATTATTTATATGTATTTTTTCTTTTCGAAAGATTATATTCTAGCATTACAAGTTCAGTAACTTAGCAATGGAGCAAAAGAAAATTGTGTAAAACCTGAAAGTTGTCCATGCAGAATGCTCATTGAAGCAATTATTGATTAACCAAAAGGATAAACTAGTTGATATTAGCTCCATCGAACATTTCTCTTCCGTCTCTCTTAGCAATTTTTCTTTTAACAAAATTATAAAATAGTTGATGCTACCTCCAATCTGTACTTAGATCTCTCTCTCTCTCTCTCACACACACACACAATGCAAAAGACATCTTAGCATTTATGCGGGAGAGAGGATAGACTTTTTTTTTATGGTTTAAATCTTTTTTTTCTTTAAATTTTGTGAGAAAAAAATATTATACTAAAAGTGGTTTGAATCGTAAGATGATGGTTGGAATCGTTTTTGCCAAATAAGCTATTATAAAAGAAATAAAGTCAACAATCATATCTAGAAGAATCAAAAGGGTTTTTTTTTTTTTTTTTTTTTTTGAAGTGATTCTATCAGAATTTTTCAGGTAGGAAATGACTATCAATATTGTGTTTGTAATTATTAAATTATCTGGAAAATTTTATAATGGAGACTGGGCTATCAAACAATTTTTAAAAGGTTAGGGTGCTTGCTAAAATCTTGTTTTTGTGCAACCATCTTTGCTTACACTAAGTTCACCAACGTATCTATTTTATTAACTGTAATTTTGAGCTTTTATTCCACTTAACAAAAGTAATTTGTTTGTATAGAGATGTATTTGAAATAACCAAATAAAACTATACATTTAAAATATTGGTATAAAAATTATGAACGTTGACGTTAATATAATAAGAAATAAAAACTAGAATTACAATTTTTAGAACCATATTCATACAAGACTAAAACAAAACATATATATTTTAGTCATCATTTTACAACAATTTAATTTAGAGCCGTTCTATTCAGCTCGAGGAGTGGGGGCCCACCCCCTATGAGGGAACCAGGCTCCAGTCCAACTAGGTTAAAAAGAGTTTTTCTTTGATTTATGGTTTATTGAATATTTAAATTCTTTTTTGGGTATTCGAAACAAGTTTGAAAAAGGAATTTAACACTATTTTGAGCTGTAATTAGTACAAAATTAAGCCTGCATCTCACAATAAATATTTATATATTGAGTAAGTTATATTGACAGTCTTTGTGTTTTACCTAAATTATAAAAACATTCCTTGCATCAAAATTACTCACACTAACACCCCATCACTTTTCAAAAAAATTAGAAAGAGATTTCCTCTGTTAGTTGTGTTAGACGTATATGCCCTAAGGAATAAAAATATAATATATTTTTGGAGATATTTTTATCAATAAAGAATTCATTTATTATTTATATACCAATTTTTCTCTCTTTATGTTCATATTTATTGAATGTCTGTTAAGCAAACAATAATCTAAGACTGTCGATCTAAACTTTTAAGAATTGGGCGTATGATGGACAAATTTACGTAAGACACAATTCTTAATATGTTTTTGGAAATATTTTTATCAATAAAGAATTCATTTGTTATTTATATACCAATTTTTTCCTCTTTATGTTCATATTTATTGAATGTATGTTTGGGCATATGATGGACAAATTTACGGAAGACACAATTCTTAATATGTTTTTGGAGTAAAAATATAATATGTTTTTGGAGATATTTTTATCAATAAAGAATTCATTTATTATTTATATACCATTTTTTTCCTTTTTATGTTCATATTTATTGAATGTATGTTAAGTAAACAATAATCTAAGACTGTCGATCTAAACTTTTAAGAATTGGGCATATGATGGACAAATTTGTGGAAGACACAATTCTTAAGGTAACGGTTTAAATCATAAGATCCACAATCAAAGGAATAAAGTTAGACGCTTTATTCATGCAAAGATTGTTACGTTGTCTATATCCCTATTAGGAGATGGTTTGTCTTGACTATCGGAGGTAGACTCTGCGAATAGCAACATTGACATATTGTCATAGGCGACGATGTGTTGGATCAGGACATAAAATGAATTAATTTGGATTACTTGGCAAATCAATTCACTTTAGACAATCATTTTTGTTGTATCTTAATCCTAAAATGAATAGTAGGCCCGTTATCTAGACTTATATCTTTTGATGTACCAAAGGATGACATCTACATTTTAATAGTGGTAGGCATGCGAGTACATTAGAGGCATGACTCTTGATAGCCTAGGCCTGTTATTCATAGATATGGAATCCATAGCTCCTCTATAAGAGTAGTGATATCCTCTTATATGCGTTATCTTGTAATTGAAAAACTAGAGCTCTCAGCCATTTGAATACATAGGTGTAACCGAATGATATACTGTCTTTGGAAGGTAAGTTTTTCGATAGTGAGATAATGGTACGTAAGATAACAATAATCAGGAAAGTAAAACAAGAATTGTCCTTAAGTCAATTCTGGATAATCCAATAGGGATACGATATATTTTGATATGTCTACATGCTTTGTAATTCTATATAGTTCGAGAGTGCAGCTCCAAACTTTTAGTGGAGTAGTGTTGGAGTTGATCATTATGAAATGTATATCTGGGATATTAGGTTTCATAATTATTGGGAGCTTAAACTATATAGGTCCATTTGGTCCCCTTTGCTAGCTCACAAAAATCCTGTAACGATACGGTGTGTTCCAATAATTGGTGACTTATATTAGATTTATCTGATTGGTTGAAATTTGGTAAAATTAGATAATTTAGGTCTGTTTATTGGTTGAATTAATTTTGTAATAAAATTAATTTAAGATAAACTTGTTGAATTATCGGATTAGATAATTCATGTCTGTTTATCGGTTGGATTAATTTTGAATTGATTTAAGATAAACTTGTTGAATTATTAATAATATTTATTTTCCTAGAAATTATCTAGATAGGACTGTTTTAATCAGATAACTTATCTATTGGGTTATTTGGATTAAAACTGAGGCTCTATCCCAAGAATCTAGGGTGGGAAATAAAGGTTTGCAGGGATCTTTTATCGAAGGTTCGGTAGGCTGGTCTATAAGTTTGGCTTGCCGATTGAGGAGGTTCGGTAGGCTAATCTGCTAGTTCGGCCTACCGACTGTGTGATTAAAGATCATGCGTTTTCACACAGATTTTATTAGATATTGATTTGAATTTGATTTTTATTTGAATTTTTGAGGTCTTATCTGAAAAGAACTGACTCCTAGGCCTAACCTCTATATAAAGGGGTGTGAGTCTCTTTATTATTAAGATCAGTTGAGAAATATATAGTGAGACTCTGTCAGTGAGGCTCTACAACTCCCCAGAAGGCTATCATTTATAAATCACGAATTATAACTTTGGGTATTTCTCTACTGGTTAGAAAGAGAGTCACCAGGTGGAATGGCTAAACGACGTGAGCCCACACTCACTCGGATCGTGGATAGAGAATAGCAAAGAAGACCAGTTGGTTGAGGCTCTTCTAGAACGTTACTTCTCTTCACAGATTGTGGGAGTTCTTTGGCATTCAAAGGTTAGTAAGATCTGGTTAATTTATGCATATAGTGTGTCAAACTTATGTTTTAGAAAATACTCTAATATAAAAATTTTAAAATTCTACTGCATATTATTTTTCTAACAATAGGTATCAGAGCCAAATTTACGAGTTTGTGATCATACTATATGTATAAATTATGTGATCTTGATCTCTCCTATGCTTGAATTTAATTTTATTGAGAGTTGGCACTCTAGGGTTTCTATATATTTTTATGATATCATGGATTACATAGTGAATGTTTATTAATTAATTATAGTTGATTAAATTTTTATTTAATTATTAATTAATTAATTAATTTATACCAGTTACAATTCCTTAGAGTTTAAAATGTGCATCTAGGTTTTTCATGTAATTAGACGGTGGACTATCATATCCGTCTAAGAATTATTATTTAATTTTAAATTTGTAAGAATTTTGTAATTAAATAATCATTCGGAGAAGACGAATCTAGAAGATGGATGATAGCATTTCTAGGTATTTTTGAGTCTCTAATTTTATGTTTTTAGATTGTTGAGCATAAAATTGATAAATTGCATTAAAAACTGTATTTTCTGAAAAAAGGGTGGTTTCTACTTGGTCGACATGTTGAACCCTCCAATTCAGCAGGCTGATGGTCGCAGAATCAGCAGACTGGACTTTGGGTTCAGTAGGCCGTTAGCGGGGTAGAAATCTGGTGGCTCTGGTGGAGGCCAAACTTTCCAGTTCGGTAGGCTGAACTATCATAATCGGCAGGCATACCTGAAAAAATCAACAGGCTGATGGGTCATGATCGGAAGGCCGATTACATAGATCGGCTTGCTGGTAGAGAGCTTAATTTTTTTTCAAAAAAGATGTAGTTTTCAATGTAGTTTTGATTTTATTTTTGGGACAATTCTGAAAAACATTAAATTTGGACATGATTGAAAATATGGAGTTTTTGATCTATGCGGGATTGAAGACTTGAAGATGGAAGTTACATGAAGAAAGATACAACTTGAAGATTCAACAATGAAGAATCAATAATATGTTTTGATTATTCTCTAGGGTAGAACCATAATATTACAGTTATTTACTATTATTTTGCTTGTAGATTTGCTTGATTGCTTTGCTTGTCTACATTATAATATGATTTGCTACGTATATTGATAACATGTCATATAGAATAGCGAGTGCCGCTATTTAAAATTGTTCATACATGTTCTTAAAATAAAACCTTGATTTCAAAAGAATGAGTGAGAGAAGGTTTTCAAAGAGAGGACCTACGGCCTCCATCGTTGGTCCATAGGTAGCACATGATGGTCCCGACCCCAAGGAAGGGATTTCATCATGTACTAGGTTGGATCTCTGAAAGGATAATGTATTTTAGCATGATTTATCATTGATCACCCTAAGGTGACAATGATAAGGCATGGATAAAATATTTAAATAATAGTTATATACTCATGTTAATTTTATTATTAACCTCCCTTAAGAGCTCTGTTGAGAAAATTAATCGACAAAGAAATGATTATTAATATATGCTGGATCATATGGGTCCTAGATGGCATATATTAATCAAGAGGGGATCCGTGTTCCTAATTGAATTTGGCAAGTCTCCCCAAGGCGGCTTGCTAAATTCTAAGTTGGGAATTATCGTTGTAAAGCTGTGATTTTTCAAGGTTTTGACACATAAACACATTTGTATGCTATACATGATTGTGTTATCTTACTAAATTATTATGCTATGTTTGCTTATGTTTGGTATATGATTCTTTATTGTAGATTAAAAATCTCTGAAAACGCTTTATGTTTAATACATGATAAAAACCAATTAACTGATGAGAATTTTAATGATTGGAAATGGAACCTAAATATCATCGTATCCTTTGAAAAACTAATTTTGTGATAACCACACTTTGTCCTCCCAAACCTACTAGGGAATCCACTTATAAGCAAATCCAACTGTATCATTGCTGGAAAGTTGCTAACAATCAGGCCTGGTATTATGTTATGGCTAGTATGAATAACATACTGCAGGCTCAACATGACAATTATAAGACTACGAAGTAGATCTAGGATAATCTTGAAAACATGTTTGGAGGCCAAGCCGTAACAAATCGGAAAGGGGCACTTCAAAAACTTTTGAACTGCAAGCTAAAATTGGGGACATTTGTAAAGGAGGTCATGGGTTACCTCATTGAGAATCAAACCCATGGAGCCGATGTCGATGCCGAGTCACAGATGACTATGGTTTTTCAGACTTTGCCAAAAGAGTTTATCCCATTTAGAGCTTATTTGAGCAATAGACAAGATGTGACCTTAACGGAGTTGATAAAATAGTTACAAGAGTTCAAAAGCTAATCAGGGAAACTCTTGCTAGTGGAGAGGTTAGCTTGGCGGTTGCATCCGGTTCCAATCCTAATCCAGGGAATGGAAAGAAGCAAAAGGCTAAGGACAGAAAGGTTGGGCACATAAAGAAGAATTGCAAGGTCTTCTTTACCCAAGGAGGTAAGTGTAATCTTCTGGTTTTAGAAACTTGTTTGGTTGAGGAATCCAATGACACTTGGGCCATAGATTCTAGAGCAACTAATCATGTTTGTGTTTCTCTAGAGGGATTATAGGACACGAGAAGTTTACTTCGTGAAAACCTCACATTTTGGATGAGCGATGGATCCTTGGTGTTGGTTAAAGCAGTAGGAGATGTCCATCTTTATTTTGATAAATATTGGAGTTTGGTTTTGCGAGATTGTTTTTATGTTCCTAAATTCAAAAGGAATTTGATATTTATAGCTTGTTTATTTAAAGATGCCTATTTGGTTTCTTCTAATACTAAAGTGGTGATTTGTACAAATAAATGTTTTATCTATGATGGATGGATGCAAAACAATCTATATTTTATCAAACCTAAGATGGACTCACTACTGAACATCGAGGTAAATGATAATAACTCTAAAAGAATTAAGACTTTTCACTCTAATGAGACTTATCTTTGGCATTTACGATTAGGTCATATTAGCTTGAATAGGATTCAAAGGTTGGTAAGGGATGGACGTTTAAGCCACTTAAAGGTGGAGTCTATACCACAATGTGAATCTTGTTTGGAGGGTAAAATGACCAAAAAACCATTCGGGTCTAAGGGCAATAGGACTGAAGGGCAACTTGTGCATAGTGATGTTTGTGGACCGATGAACATCTGGGCATGAGGGGGTATGAGTACTTCATCACTCTCATTGATGATTACTCAAGGTATGGGTATGTGTATCTAATGCACCACAAAAGTGAAACTTTTGACAAGTTCAAGGAGTTTTGGGCTGAAGTAGAAAAGAAATTGAATAGACCCATAAAAGCACTTCGATCTGATAGAGGTGGAGAATACCTTTCTAATGAGTTCTTAGGATACTTATTAGAGAATGGGATTCTATCCCAGTTGACTGCGCCAGGCACTCTGCAGCAAAATGGTGTGGCACAGAGAAGGAATAGGACTTTGTTGGACATGGTTAGGTCTATGATGAGTTATTCATCATTGTCTCTATCCTTTTAGGGATATGCATTGCAAACTATATGTTATCTTCTGAATGATGTGCCTTCAAAATCGGTTCCTAAAACTGCTCACGAGTTATGGATGGGCAAGAAGACATCCTGAAACCATATTTGCATATGGGGATGTCTGGCTCTTGTCCTGTTTAGGGATGCAAATAAGTTGGAAGCACGTTTAGAAGTTTGCATGTTTGTAGGATATCCAAAAAGGACTAAGGGGGGTTATTTCTATAACCTAAAGGAAAATAAAGTCATGGTTTCAACTCATGCAACTTTCCTTGAGGAGAGTTACATGGACAACTTTAAGCCTCGAAGCAAAGTGGATCTTGAGGAGTTAAGGAGTGATTCGATCACTTTGGGAGTTCTGGTAGAAACCACTCCGATCGGTGTAGAAAAACCAAATGAACCTGAACAACAACTTAAGGGGCTTCGGCGTAGTGGGAGGATTGGGTGTTAACTTGAGATGTATATGTTCAGTGGTGAGGCCTTCTTGGCTGAAGTAGATGAACATAATAGGGATCCTTATACTTACACAGAGGCTATAGAGGATGTTGATTTGAAACTCTGGACAGAAGCCATGAACACAGAGATGAAGTCTATAGAGACTAAACAGGTCTGGGAGCTTGTGGATCTTCCCGAAGGGATAAAACCCATACGGTGTAAGTGGATCTACAAGAGGAAAAGAGAAGTGGATGGAAAGATCAAAACCTTTAAGGCTGGACTAGTAGCTAAGGCATACATGCAAAAGGAAGGAATTGATTATGAGGAAACCTTTTCGCCTATAGCCATGCTTAAGTCCATTCGGATTCTCTTGTCAATAGTTGCTGCTCTCGATTACGAGATTTGGTAGATGAATGTCATCGGTCGTTGGATGTCAAATGGAAGTGGCAGTGGCAAAGGAGTCTTCTTAGCATTAGGAGTGCTCGTTCTGCTCACTTTTTTTGCTTCTCTCTAGCCGTGGCCTTTGTAGCCGATTTCCTCTTCATCAACAGTTAGTAGATTGATCTTTATTGTGTTTAGGGATACTTTTGCGAGCAGAGCATCTTCATTAGGCATGGAGGAATGAACTTTGATGGACCATATAATTGCTGAAGCGCACTATGGAAAACATAGACCCAATTGACTCAATTTAGGAAATGCTTAAGGATACTTATTGGGATTTCTCTGATTCTTCTCCAAATCGAAGATGCAGCTAGTCGTTGTGGTCGTGAAATCTCAACCCAAATCCTGGGTTCGACCGAAGTGATCTTCTCTTACCTTGATCTAAATCTCTCTCTCCAACTACTGGTTGTTGGTTTAATTTGTAATCCATAAAACACCAAGATTATGTAAAGATTAGTTGAGATGAATACATTAAAGAAAATAATAGTATTTGACTCACCCATGAAACCAAAAGAAAAAAGGAAAAGAAAACGTTTAAAGAATTGGATAGAATCGTTGTTTATGGACATGAAAAAGTATTTGTCTTTCCAATGTCTATTTATGTTAATAAAATTGGTAATTATTTGCTTCATCTTCTTTTAGACAAAGTAGAAGTGACCTTGGTTCTTGTCGTTTGGCTTCATCTCAAGTTAGCAAGTCTATAATTGAGAACTCTATGCCTGCTTCTTCCATAAGAATGATGAGAGCGAGAATTAGCTATATCCCATTTGGCATGTTATAGAGATTTGAAAATGGGCAAGTACTTTAATCACAACCTTCGGGACTAGAAGCCTTAGACCCAATTCAAAAAACTTAGTACACCTATAGATCCAGCCATCATTTTGTGACTGCTCATTCTTCGAGGTATGTGTTAGACATAGTGCCCTAAGGAGTAAAACATTGTAATAAGCTTTTAGAGACATTTTATTAATAAAGAGTTTATCTATTATGCATATGCTAAATGTTGTCCTCTTTATGTTCATTTCTGCTGAATGTATGATAAGCAAACAAAAGTATGAGACTATCAGTCTAAACTTTTAAGAATCGTGCATATGATGGACAGATTATGCAGAAGACATGAATCTTAAAAGTGATGGTCTAAATCATAAGATCCGCAATCGAGGGAATAAAGTTAGGCACTTTATTCCTACTAAGATTATTACGTTGTCTACATCCCCAAAAGGGGATGGCTTGTCTTGGTCATCGAAATGAGACTCCGCAAGTAGAAACATTGGTGCATTGTCATAGGTGACGATGCATCAAATCGGGACAAAAAGTTGAATTGATTTGGTTAATAAATTCGTTTGTGTAAATCAATTCACTTTAGACATCAATTCACTTTAGACATTCATATGTGTTGTGTCTATTGGAAAAACAATACGCAGCGAAAATTTTAAAATTTTAAATCAGAGTATTGCTCCAAAACACGAGTTTGACATGCCATATTCATAAATTAATACCGAAGAGCTTCTCCAATCTATGAAAAAAAACACGTTCCAGAAGCGCCTTAACGAACTAGTATTCTTTGCTATTCTCTATCTTTGATAGGTATGCGTGTGGGCACACCTCGTACAGCTTTTCCACGTTGACTCACGTTTCAACCAATTGGGAAAACTCAGAACTAACATTCGTGATTGATGAACAATAGCTCTTCAGGGAGTTTCAGAACTAACGTTCATGATTTGTAAACAATAGCTCTTCAGGGAGTTTTAGAGACACACAGACTAAAGTGCTCACTCTTAATTTTGCAACTCATCTGAATAACTCAAAAAACTCCCTCCCTATTTATATAGGTTGTCCCCAAGTTTGGTTATTATCAGATAAGGCCCCACAAATTCGAATCAGGATCTATATCTAATAAAATCACATCTAAAACACATGATCACATTATCTTTAGATCGGAGGTTGAACTAACAGATCAGATTGCCAAACTTGCTCCATCGGCAGGCCGAAATAACTGATTGGCCTGCTGAACCAACGATAAATGATCCTTGTGAATCTTTTATTTTCCACCCGAGATTCTTTAGATAAAGCCTTAATTTTAATTCAAAGAACCCGATAGAGAAGTTATCTGATTAAAACAACCATATCTGGATAATCTGTAGAAAAATAAATATTTTGGATAATTCAACGATTTTATCTTGAATTAATTTACAAAATTAATTTAATTGATAAACATACATGAATTATCTAATCCTATCAGATTTCAGCCAATCTAATAATTTAATATAAGTCATCAATTTATTGGAAAAACATGCCATATCGTTACAGAATTTATTATAAGCTAGCAAAGGGGGGCCCCATAGACCTATATAGTTCATGCTCACGATAATTGTAAAACCCAATATCCTAGATATATATGTCATAATTATCAACTCTAACGCTACTCCACTAAAATCTTAGAGTTGTACTCTCGAATTATATAAAATTATGAAGCCCAAATAGCTAAGTATCATTGACATATCATAATGTATCGTATCCCTATAGGACATCCATAATCAGCTTAAGGATAAATTATGTCTTACCTTCACAATTATTTTCTCTTACGTTCCATTATCTTACCATTGAAAAACTTATCATCCAAAGACAATATACCATTCAGTTACACCTATTATTTGAATGGTTGAGTGCTCCTGTCTTCCAATTATAGGATAGCGCATATAAGAGGACATCGTCGACTCTTAAAGAGGAGCTATGGATTCCGTATCTATGAATAACAGGTCTACGCTGTCAAAGGTTATGTTTCCAACGTACCAGTGTGCGCACCATCGTGAAATATGGATGTCATCCTTTAGTACATCAAAAGACATAAGTCAAGACAACGAACCCACTATTCATTTCAGGGTTAAGGTACAATATATATGATTGTCTAAAGTGAATTGATTTGCCTACATAGAATTATTAACCCAAATCAAATCCACTTTATGTTCTGATACAATACATCGTCACCTATAGCAATACACCAATGTTTCTATTTGTAGAGTCCACCTCTGATGTCCAAGACAAACCATCTCCTGTTAGGGATATAGATAACATAACAATCTTTTCATAAATAAAGCGTCCAACTTTATTCCCTCGATTGCAGATCTTATGATTTTTACCGTCGCCTTTAAAATCATGTCTTTTGCATAATTTATCCATCATATGCCTGATTCTCAAAGGTTTAGACTAATAGTCTTAGACTTTTGTTTGCTTATCATTCATTCAACAAAATATGAACATAAAGAGAAGAAAAATTGGTATATGAATAATAAATAAATTCCTATTAATAAAATGTCTCCAAAAACATATTACATTTTACTCCTTAGGGCATACATGTCTAACAATATCCCACTTGCACTAAGTGAGTAAATTTGGCATATCCGCACCCCATAGCTTTTACATGCCTCTTGAAAACTCTCACAATTAGTGTCTTTGTGAATGGATCAGTTAAATTTTCCTCAGATGTGATTTTGCATATAGCAATCTGCCCGCCCTTAATGAAGTCCTATATCAATGATACTTCTGATCAATATGCTTACTTTTCTTGTGGAACCTTGGTTCCGTAGCATTAGCTATCGCTGTAGTGTTATCACAATGCAATGATACTACCTTATCCATGTCAGGAACTACCTCAAGATCCCCAAGGAACTTGCAGAACCACACTGCTTCTTTCAAAGCATCACTAGCTACCACATACTCGGCCTCTATCGTTGAATCTAAAGTGCAATCTTGCTTGACACTTCTCCAAAAAATGGCACTGCCACCTAGACTAAACACAAAACTAGAAGTAGATTTCCTCAAATCTAGATAGGATTGAAAATTCAAATCAGTATGTCCCAAAAGTTTTAAATCTTCACCTAAATATACAAGCAAATACCCTCGACTCCTTCTTAGGTACTTGAAAATATACTTGACCACAACCTAGTGGTTTGGTCCTAGATCTGACTGAAATCGACTTACTATCCGGTCGTGTGCAAAGCATGACATACATGAGACCCACTCCCGAAGCATAGGGCCCTTCTTCATGTATTCTCTTTCCTCATCAGACTTTGGAGAGTCTTTCTTAGAAAGCGTAATTACTGACGTAAATGGTTGCCCACTTTTCTTGGAATCCTACATTACAAACCTCTTGAGAATTTTATCTATGTAGCTAGCTTAGGACAAAGCTATCATTCTGTTCTTCCTATCCTGAAAAATCTAGATACCGAGAACATAATTAGCTTCACCTAAGTCTTTCATGTCAAACTACTTCGTCAACCAAAATTTGATTGATGACAATGTCCTAACATCATTGCCAATTAGCAGAATGTCACCTACATAGAGTAGTAGAAAAACTATCTTCCCATCCTTAATGTGTTTGTAAACACACGGTTCGTCTATATTTTGTGCGAACCCATAAGTCTTAATCACTTAATCAAATCTCATGCTCCAAGATTAGGAAGCCTACTTAAGTCCATAAATTGACTTTAACAGCTTGTAAACCTTACCTCCTGACCCGTTTGGCTATACCATATAAATGGACTCATCAAGATAACCATTTAAAAAATTTAACAAGCTGCCTAGGGGAGACTTGCCAAATTCAATTAGGAACATGGATCTCCTCCTGATTAATATAAGCCATCTAGGACCCATATGATCCAGTACATGTTAATAATCATTTCTTTAGTCATCAATTTTATTAACAGAGCTCCTAGAGGAGGGTAATAATAAAATCAACATGAGTGTATAACCATTGTTTTAATATTTTATCCATGATTTATAATCATCACCTAGGGGTGTGCAATGATAAATCATGCTAAAATACCTTGTCCATTTGGAGATTCAACCTGGTACATGATGAAGTCCCCTCATAGGGGTTGGAACCACCATGTGCTACTTATGGACCAACGATGGAGGCCATAGGTCCTCTCTTTAAAAGCCTTCTCGCATTCAATCTTTTGAAATCAAGGTTTTATTTTAAAAACATATATGAATAGTTTTAATAAACAGTATTCCCTATTCTATATGACATGTTATCTGTTGGAAACATGGTACGTAGTGGAATTTTAAAATTTTCATCAGAGTAATTTCAAAACACAAGTTTGACATGTTATATGTATAAATTAGACAGATCTTACTAACCTTTGTGTGAAGAACATTTGCAGCCTATGAAGAGAAATAACGTTCCAGAAGAGCCTCAACCAACTGGTCTTCTTTGCTATTCTCTATCCACAACTGGAGTGAGTGTGGGCTCACATGTACAGCTCTTCCACTGGTGACTCTCCTTCCAACCAAGAGAGAGAACCCAAAGCTTGTGTTCATGATTTGTGAACAAAAGCTCTCAGGGAGTTATTAGATGCTCACTAGAAGAGTATCACTCTTAATCTCTCAATTGATCTTTTTTTTATATGAGTAAATCATGAGACTCACTCCCATTTTATAGCCATTGGTCTTGGGGTCAGTCCTTATCACATTAGGTCTCAAAAACTCAAAACAGAATCAAGTTCAGATCAATATTTGATAAGATCCTTGTGAAAACACGTAACCTTATCTCCCGCAGATCGGCAGGCTGAACAGGCCCCATCGACAGGCCGAACACGTCATTCGGCAGGCCAAACTCCTGAGAAAAAATCTCCGTGAATCTTTTATTTTCCACCTGAGATTCTAAAGGATAAAGTCTCAGTTTTGATTCAAATAACCTAATAGAGAAGTTATCTGATCAAAACAAACTTAATCAAGATAATCTCTAAGAAAATAAATCAATTCACAATAATTCTACAAGTTTAACTTGATCTAATTTATCCAAAATTAAATCAACCGAGAAACAGACAAGAATTATTTGATCCAATAATTCAACAAGTTTATCTTAAATTAATCTTATTACAAAATTAATTCAACCAATAAACAGACATGAATTATTTGATTCTTACAAATTTTAAACCAATCCGATAAATCTGACATAAGTCACTAATTATTGGAAAAGCATGCCGTGTCGTTACAGGATTTTGTGAGCTAGCAAAGGGGACCAAAATGGACCTATAAAGTTCAAGCTCATGATAATTATGAAACCTAATATCCCAGATATACATTTCACAATTGTCAACTCCAACGCTACTCCACTAAAAGCTTGGAGCTGCACTCACGAACTTTATAGAATTACAAAGCTCGTGTAGCTAAGTCTCCATGACATATCAAAGTGCATCGTATCCCTATATGATAATCCATAATCGGCTTAAGGAAAAATTCTATCTTACCTTCCCGATTATTTTTATCTCACGTTCCATTGTCTCACCATTAGAAAACTTACCATCCAAAGATAGTAGACCATTCGGTTACACCTATGTATCCAAATGGTTGAGCGCTCCAGTTTTCCAATTACAGGACAATGCATATAAGAAGATATCATTACTCCTAAAGAGGAGCTATGGATTCCATATCTATGAATAACAAGTCTACGCTATCAAGAGTCATGCCTCTAATGTACCAGCATGCATACCACTATAGAGATGTGGGAGTCACCCATTGGTACATCAAATGACACAAGTCGAGACAACGGGCCCACTATTCATCTCAGGATTAAGATACAATACAAGTGATTGTCTAAAGTGAATCGATTTGCCAAGACAGAATTATTAATCCAAATCAATTCACTTTATGTCCCGATCCAACACATTGCACCTATGACAAAGCGCCAATGTTTCTATTCACGGAGTCCAACTCTGATGGTCAAGACAAACCATCTCCCGAAAGGGATATAGACAACATAACAATCTTTACATGAATAAAGTGCCCAACTTTATTCCCTCGATTATGGATCATATGTTTTAGACCATCACCTTAAGAATTGTGTCTTCCGCATAATCATCCCATCATATGCCCAATTCTTAAGGTTTAGACCGACAATCTCAGACTACTATTTACTTGACATACATTCAACAAATATAAACGTAAAGAGGACAAGATTTGGTATATATAAATGAATAAATTCTTTATCGATAAAAATGTCTCCAAAAACATATTACATTTTTACTCCTTGGGGCATACATGTCTAACATTATCAACATACATGACAAATCATATTATAATGTGGACAAGCAAAGCAATCATGCAAAGCCATAAGCAAAATAATAATAAATAGCTGTAATATTATAGTTCCACCCTAGAGAAAAGAATTTAAAGATCACCAGAGATCAATTGAAACATATTGTCTATTCTTTAGCCTTAAATCTTTAAGTTGTATCAATCTTTATGGGGCATCCGTCTTCAAGTTTACAATCCCAAATACATCAAATACTTCATTATTTTTGGCCATAATAAAATTTCATGTTTCTCAGACTTGTCTTAAAAAGAAAATCAAAACTGCATCAAAAAATGTACCTATTTTTAAACAACAGTTCTCAGTTGGCATGTAGATCTGTGAAATCGGCCTGTCGGTCATCAACCATTGGCTTGCCACTAGAGCTTGCTAAAATCCACCCCATAGTTGGCCTATCAAACTGGAGGTTTGGCTTGCCAATCTCCAACCATCAGCCAGTCGATCCTCATGGTTCAGCCTACCAACCAAGCAGAAATCACATTTTTTGGAAAATAGTTTTTGCATAGTTTTTCAATCTTATTTTCATCAATTTAAAAATACAAAAAAAAAATTTAGAGACTTAGGAAATGTTAGACATGTATGCCCTAAGGAGTAAAAATGTAATAAGTTTTTAAAGACATTTTTATCAATAAAGAATTTATTTATATACCAAATCTTGTCCTCTTTACGTTCATATTTGTTGAATGTATGTTAAGCAAACAATAGTCTGAGACTGCCAGTCTAAACTTTAAGAATTGGGCATATATGGAAGATATGATTCTTAAGGTGATGGTCTAAATCATAAGATCCGCAATCGAGGGAAGAAAGTTGGGTGCTTTACTCATGTAAAGATTGTTATGTTGTCTATATCCCAATTGGGAGATGGTTTGTCTTGGCCATTGGAGGTGGACTCCGTGAATAGAAACATTGGCACGTTGTCATAAGTGACGATGTGTTGGTTCCGGACATAAAGTGAATTGATTTGGATTAATAATTTTGTCTCGACAATTCGATTCTCTTTAGACAATCATTTGTATTGTATCCTAATCCTGAGATAAATAATAGGCCTGTTGTCTTGACTTGTGTCTTTTGATGTACTAAAGGGTAACACCCACATCTTAATAGTGGTATACATGCCGATACATTGGAGGCATGACTCTTGATAGCGTAGACCTGTTATTGATAGATATGGAATCCATAGCTCCTCTTTAGGAGTAGTGATATCCTCTTATATGCATTATCCTATAATTGAAAAACTAGAGCGCTCAACCATTTGCATACATAGGTGTAACCAAATGGTATACTGTCATTGGATGTAAGTTTTTCGATGGTGAGATAATGAAACATAAGATAAAAATAATTAAGAAGGTAAGACAGAACTTGTCTTTAAGCCGATTATGGATAATCATATAGGGATTCGATACATTATGATATGCCATGGAGACTTAGCCATACGGGCTTCGTAATTCTATGTAGTTCGAGAGTGCAACTCCAAGCTTTTAGTGGAGTAGCGTTGGAGTTGAAAATTATGAAAAGTATATTTGAGATATTGGGTATCTTAATTTTCTGGAGCTTGAACTATATAGGTCCATTTGGTCCCCTTTGTTCGCTTACAACATCATGTAACGATACTACGTGCTTTTCCAATAATTTGTGAATTGTGTCAAATTTATCAAATTGGTTAAAATTTGAAAGAATTAGATAATTCATGTCTGTTTATCGGTTGAATTAATTTTGTGATGAAATTGATTCAAGATAAACTTGTTGAATTATTGGGATCGGATAATTCTTGTCTGTTTATCAGTTGATTTAATTTTGAATAAATTAAATCAAGATAAACTTGTAGAATTGTTAGGAATTCATTTATTTTCTTAGAGACTATATAGATAAAGTTGTTTTAATCAGATAACTTTAATATTAGGTTAATTGAATTAAAACTGAGACTTTATCCTATAAAGTCTCAGGTAAAAAATAAAAGATTCGCTGAGATTTTTATTCGGCAATTCGACATGCTGATCCATGTGTTCGGCCTACCGATGGGCGTATTCGGCCTATCGATTATGCAGTTTGCCCTGCCGATTAGCGAAGGATAAGATCACGCGTTTTTACGCGGATCTTATCAAATATTGATCCGAATTTGATTTCGATTTGAATTTTGAGACCTAATCTGATAAGGACTGACCTTAGACCCTACCTCTATAAATAGGGAGTTAGTCACATAAGTTATTTAAATCAATTGAGATATTAAGAGCGATACTCTACTGTTGAGAATCTGAAATCTCCCTGAGAGCTCTTGTTCATAGATCATGAACACTTGCTTTGGGTTCTCTCAATTGGTTGGAAGGAGAGTCACCTAGTGGAAGAGTTGTACATATGAGCCCACACTCACTCCAATCGTGGATAGAGAATAGCAAAGAACACCTGTTGGTTGAGGCTCTTCTAGAATGTTACTTCTCTTCACTGATTGCAAGAGCTTTTTGGCATACAAAGGTTAGTAAGATTTGGTTAATTTATGCATATAGCATGTCAAACTTGTGTTTTGGAAAATACTTTGATATAAAATTTTTAAAATTCTGCTGCATACTATTTTTCTAACAATTGGTATCAGAGCCATGTTTTTGACATAAATTTACGAGTTTGTGATCATGTTATATGTATAAATTTTGTTATCTTAGTCTCTCCTATGCTTGAATTTAATTTTATAGAGAGTTGGCACTCTAGGTTTCTATATATTATATTTGTTGTCTTGGATTATGTGGTGAATATACATTAATTAATTAATTATGGTTGATTAAATGGTTATTTAATTAATTATTAATTAATTAATTTATATCGGTTATGGTTCCTTAGAGGTTAGAATTTGTATCTAGGTTTTTCATGTAATTAGATGGCAGACTATCATCTTCGTTTGGAAATTATTATTTAATTTTAAATTTGTAAGAATTTTGTAATTAAATAATTATTCGAAGAAAACGGATCTAGAAGGCAAATCTAGAAGAAAGACGATGGCGCTCCCAGGTATTTCCTGAGTCTCTAATTTTATGTTTTGAATTGTTGAAAATAAAATTGATGAATTACATTAAAAATTGTATTTTCTGGAATGGGAGATTTTTGCTCGGTCGGCATGTCGAACCTCATAGTTTGGCAGGCCTATGGTAGTAGATTGGTAGGCTGGACATAAGGCTCGGCAGGCTGTCAGCGGGGCAAAAATCAAGAAGCTCTAGCGCTGAACGTCTAATTCAGCGGGCTGAACTTTCATGACCAGCATGCCGAACTTTCATGACCGGCAGGCCGATCATCTAGATCAGCCTGCCGACCGAGAGCTAGAAAATTTCCAAAATAGGTGCAGTTTTAATTTTATTTTTGGGACAATTTTGAGAAACATTAAATTTGGTTATGACCGGAAATATGAAGTATTCGATTCATACAGGATTGAAGACCTGAAGATGGGCATTACATGAAGAATAAGGTTTTCGAAGAGAGAACCTAAGGCCTCCATCGTTGGTCCATAGGTAGAACATGGTGGTCCCGACCCTTAAGAAGGGATTTCTATCATGTACCATATTGGATCTCTGAGAAGATAAGGTATTTTAGCATGATTTATGGTTGCACACCCCTAGGTGGTGATTATAAATCATGGATAAAATATTGAAACGATGGTTATACACTCATGTTAATTTTATTATTAACCTCCCCTAGGAGCTCTGTTAATAAAATTAATGGCCAAAGAAATGATTTTTAATATATGCTGGATCATACGGGTCCTGGATGACATATATTAATCAAGAGGGGATCCGTGTTCCTGATTGAATTTAGCATGACTCCCCTAGGAGCTTGTTGATTTATGAGTTGGGAATTATCGTTGTAAGGTTGTGATATTTTCAAGGTTTTGACAAATAAATACATTTGAATTTTACATGATTATGTTATCTTACTAAATTTTTATTATATGTTTGCTTATGTTTGGTATATGATTCTTTATTGTAGATTAAAAATGTCTAAAAATGCTTTATCATCGATACTTGACAAAAACCTATTAAATGGAGAGAATTATAATGATTGGAAACGGAACCTAGATATTGTCCTCTCCTTTGAGAAACTAAAGTATGTGCTGACAACCTCTTGTCCTCCCGAGCCTACGGGAGACTCAACTAATGAGCAATTCCAAGCGTATGATCACTGTAAAGATGCTAATGATCAGGCCCGCTGCTATGTTATGGCTACCATAAATAACGTGTTGCAGGCTCAACATCAAGATTATGAGACTACGAAGCAGGTCTTGGATAATCTTAAGGATATGTTTGGAGACCAAACCATAACAAAGCAGCAAGGGGCACTTTGGAAGCTTCTTAACTATAAGCAAAGGCCGAGGACATCTGTAAAGGAGCACATGATGTTGGTCATAGGTTACCTCGCTGAGGCTCAAACCAATGGAGCCGACATCGATGCTGAAACTTAGATGACTATGGTCTTTAAGACTTTGTCTAAGGAATTTATTCCATTTAGAGCTACTTTTAATTTAAGCAATGGACGGGATATGACCTTGACAGAATTAATGAAATAGTTACAAGAGTTTGAACTATTGATCAGGGAGTCTCTTGTGGGTGAAGAGGCCAACATGGTAGCTGCTTTTGGTTTCAATCTCAACTCTGGGAATGAAAAGAAGCAACAGTCCAAGAACGGGAAGTCTTCTATTCCTACTAGCACCAAGAGCAAGATGAAGAAGAAGAACCCAAAGAAGCTTAAGTGCTTCTTCTGTGGGAAGGTCAGGCACATAAAGAAGCATTGCAAGGACTTCCTTTCCAAAGTAGGTAGGTGTGATCTTCTGTATTTAGAAACTTGTTTGGTTGAGGAATCTAATGACATTTGGGTCATAGATTCTGGGGTAACTAATCATCTTTGTATTTCTCTACAGGGGTTCAAAGAAACGAGAAGTCTGCTGCATGAAGACTTCATTCTTCGGATGGCCGATGGATCCTTGGTCTCAACGGAAGCAGTGGGAGACGTCGATCTTTATTTTAATAATTATCGGAATTTATTTTTGCAAGATTGTTTTTATGTTCCTAAATTCAAAAGGAATTTAATTTCTATAGCTTGTTTATTTAAAGACTCCTATTTGGTTTCCTTTAATGATAAACTAGTGATTCATAAAAACAAATATCTTATCTGTTCTGGATGGATGCAAAATAATCTATATTTTATCAAACCAAAGATGGACTTATTGCTTAATGCTGAGATGAATGATAATAACTCTAAAAGACTTAAAACTTCTCACTGTAATAAGGCTTATCTTTGGCATTTGTGCCTTGGTCATATTAGCCTGAATAGGATTCAAAAGTTGGTAAGGGATAGACCTTTAAGTCACTTAAAGGTGGAATCTATACCTCAATGTGAATCTTGTTTGGAGGGTGAAATGACCAAAAGACCATTTCGATCTAAGGACAATAGGGCCGAAAGGGTTCTAGAACTCGTGTATAGAGATGTTTGAGGACCGATAAACATCCAAGCATGAGGAGGGTATGAGTCCTTTGTCACTTTTATTGATGATTACTCAAGATATGGGTATGTGTACCTGATGCACCACAAAAGCAAAACTTTTGTCAAGTTCAGGGAGTTTTGGGCTAAAGTGGAAAAGCAATTGGGTAGACCCATAAAGGTGCTTCGATCCGATCGAGGTGGTGAATACCTTTCTAATGAGTTCTTGGGACACTTATTAGAGAATGGGATTTTATCCATTTTGACTGCACCGGGCACTCCGTAGTAGAGTGGCGTAGCGTAGAGAAGAAATAGGACTTTATTAGACATGATTAGGTCCATGATGAGTTATTCATCATTGCCTTTATTCTTTTGGGGATATACACTACAAACCGCATGTTATCTTTTGAACAATGTGCCTTCAAAATCAGTCCGTAAAACTCCTCATGAGTTGTGGATAGGTAGGAATGCTGGAAAAATGGTGCACAGCGGAATTTTAAAAATTTTTCATCAGAATATTTTTTGAAACACAAGTTTGACATGCTATATGGATAAATTAACCAAATCTTACTAACCTTTGTATGCCGAAGAACCCTCGCAAAATGTAAAGAGAAGTAACGTTCCAGAAGAGCCTCAACCAACTGGTCTTCTTTGCTATTCTCTATCCATGACTGGAGTGAGTGTAGGCTCATACGTATAGCTCTTCTACTAGGTGACTCTCCTTCCAACCAATCGAGAGAACCCAAAGCAAGTGTTTGTGATTTATGAACAAAGGCTCTCAGGGAGTTTTCAGATTCTCACTCTTAATCCCTCAATTGATCTCAATTACTTGTGTGACTTACCCCTTATGTATAGAGGTTGGGTCTAGGGTCACTCCTTATCAGAGAAGGTCTCAAAAATTCGAGTTAGAATCAAATTCGGATCAATATCAGATGAAATCCGCGTGAAAATGCATGATCTTTTTATTGCACGATAGGCAGGCCGATCTTGAGGATCGGCATGCTAAACTGTCGATAAAAAATCTCAGCGAATCTTTTATTTTCCACCCGAGATTCTATAGAATAAAGTCTCAGTTTTAATTCAAATAACCCAATAGAAAAGTTATCTAATTAAAACAACTTTATCTAGATAATCTCTAAGAAAATAAATGAATTTCCAATAATTCTACAAGTTTATCTTGATCTAATTTATCTAAAAATCAAATCAACCTATAAATAGACAAGAATTATCCGATCCTTACAATTCAACAAGTTTATCTTGAATTAATTTTTATCACAAAATTAATTCAACCGATAAACAGACATGAATTATTTGATTCTTTCAAATTTCAACCAATCTAATAAATCCAACATAAGTTGCCAATTATTAGAAAAGCACGCCATATCGTCACAGGATGTTGTGAGCTAGCAAAGGGGACCAAATGGATCTATATAGTTCAAGCACTAGATAATTACAAAACCCAATATCCCAGATATACATTTCATAATTATCAACTCCAACGCTACTCCACTAATAGCTTAGAGTTGCACTCTCAAACTACATAGAATTACGAAGCTCGTATAGCTAAGTTTCCATGACATATCATAGTGTATCGTATCCCCATATGATAATCCATAATCAGCTTAAGGACAAGTTCTGCCTTACTTTCTTGATTATTTTTATCTTATGTTCCATTATCTCACCATCAAAAAACTTACTATCCAATGACAGTATACCATTTGGTTACACCTATGTATCCCAATGGTTGAGCGCTCCAGTTTTCCAATTACAGGATAACACATATAAAAGGATATCATTACTCCTAAAGAGGAGCTATGAATTCCATATCTATGAATAACAGGTCTACATTATCAAGAGTCATGCCTCCAACGCACCGGCATGCATACCACTATTAAGATGTAGGTGTCACCCTTTAGTACATCAAAAGACACAAGCCAAGACAATGGGCCCACTATTCAACTGATACAACACAAATGATTATCTGAAGTGAATCAATTTGCCGAGACAGAATTATTAATCCAAATCAATTCACTTTATGTCCCGATCCAACACATCGTCACCTATGACAACGTGCCAATGTTTCTATTCATGGAGTCCACCTCCGATGGTTAAGACAAACCATCTCCTAAAAGGGATATAGACAACATAACAATCTTTGCATGAATAAAGTGCCCAAATTTATTCCCTCGATTGCGGATCTTATGATTTAGACCATTACCTTAAGAATCATGTATTCCACATAATCCGTCCATCATATGCCCAATTCCTAAGGTTTAGACCGACAATCTTAGACTTTTGTTTGCTTAACATATATTCAACAAATATGAACGTAAAGAGGACAAGATTGGTATATAAATAATGAATAAATTCTTTATTGATAAAAATGTCTCCAAAAACTTATTACATTTTTACTCCTTCGTGCATACATGTCTAACAATCTCCCACTTGCACTAAGTGAGTTAATATGACAAATCTCGCATCCCCATAGCTTCCACATACCTCTCAAAGACTTTTCCAGTAAGTGTATTCATAAATGGATCAGCGAAATTGTCCTCTGACGTGATCTTGCACACCGTGACTGCCTACCCACAACGAAGTCCTTTATCACATAATACTTCCAATCAATACACTTACTCTTCTTGTGAAATCTTGGTTCCTTAGCATTAGCTACCGCCGCACCATTATCACAGTATAGTGATACCACGTTATCTATAACAGGAACTGCCTCAAGATCCCCAAGGAACTTGCGGAGCCACACTACTTCTTTCGAAGCATCACTAGCTGCCACATACTCGGCCTCCATCGTTGAATCCGAAGTACAATCTTGCTTGGCACTTCTCCAACTGATGGCACCACTGCCCAGAGTAAATATAAAACCCAAAGTTGATTTCCTAGAATCTAGATAGGATTGAAAATCTGAGTCTGTATATTCTAGAGGAGTCAAGTCCTCACCCGAATATACAAGCATATACCCTCGAGTCCTTCTCAGGTACTTGAAAATATTCTTCATTGTAACCTAATGGTTCGGTCCTGGATCTGCCTGAAATTGACTTACAATCCTAACCGCATAACTAATATCCAGTCGTGTGCAAAGTATGGCATACATGAGACTACCCACTACCGAAGCATAAGGCACCTTCTTCATGTATTCTCTTTTTTCGTAAGACTTTGGAGAGTCTTTCTTAGAAAGAGTAATTCTAGACCTAGATGGTTGTCCACCTTTTTGGATTTCTGCATTTCAAACCTTCTGAGAATTTTATCTATGTAGCCAGCCTGGGACAAAGCTATCATTTTGTTCTTCCTATCCCGAAAGATCTAGATACCGAGAACAAAATTAGCCTCACCCAAGTCCTTCATGGCAAGCTACTTAGTCAACCATAATTTGACCCATGAGAATGCCCCAATGTCATTGCCAATTAGCAGTATGTCTGTAACGCCCTGAAATTTATTTAATGTTATTATAATGTAAAATGATGAATTAGTGTGCCATAATTAATGTTTCGGCATTAATTTGATTATTTGGTCAAATTTTGTATTTTAGGTTGTTTTGTTAATCTGATAAATTCAAATGATTTCTTATTGTTTTAAAATAATGTTTTGAGTTTTAAAGCACAACAGTTTGTAAAATGTTAAAAATATTCTGTTTTACAAAACCGTAGGCGGCATTTGGTTTTCGCACAGTAAAACTGACCACCGTTTCTCTCTATTTATTTTCTCTCCCCTTCCTCCCTCTTCACTCTCAGCTCTCACTCTCTCTCTCCTCTTCTCTCCTGTGTGATCTCTCTCATTTCCTCTCTCGGTTTCTCTCTTCTCTCTCAATTTCTCTCTCAAATTTTTAAATCAAAATTTGAATCCAAGCTTCAGGTTAGTAGGAAGGAAGCTTGGGGACGTGATTTAACTACCAAGAACGTGGATTGAAGCTTCAATTCGAGGTTTGTTTTGAAATTTCTAAACTTTTTCAAAATTTTCAAATTTTGTACATTTTTGAAATCTAGGTTTGTTTGAGCTAAGAAAACTCTTGGTTTGAGTTAAATGAGCTTAGAACAACTAGAATCTAAGCTTGGATTGAAGAAAAATGGATTAGATTCAAGATTTTTTTATTTTTCCTCATTTTTCCCCATTTTTAGATTTTTGGGATTTTTGTGTTTAAATCTTGTTTAAATGAGTTCAAAAGTGTTCTATTATGTTTTTCTATCATCTATGATTGTTTTCCATGCCTATGATTTGAGAAAAACAGGTTAAAATCAGGATTTGGATTTTAGGAGAACCCAAAAACCTGTGGTTGGAATTTCTGGGTTTTTCCACTTCGGCAAGCCGAGCTACGTGTTTGGCAGGCCAGATTCACGGGATCGGCAAGCCGGACTCACCCGTTCGGTAGGCCTAACGTAGGAAATGTCCGGTCGACCGGACTTGATTTTCGACAGGCCAAACTGCACAGTTCGGCTGGCCGAAGCAGGGAGTCCGGCAGGCCAACAAAGCATGGAATATTTTATGATTTTTCACCCATTTTCACTGTTTTGAACCCCGATTTAAATTTCAACCTTGTAAAATGATTTTAAAGATACAAATGAAACACTAAGACATAATGAAATGGTTTAGTAACATACAAATGAAACACTAGGTTCGTTCGTGGTTCCACGAGCTAACGTATAGCGGACCGGGATTTCAGTGTGGGGCACCGGCAAGAGTATCGAGGTAGAACTTCTACCCCATTCCTTGGTAGCCTAGTTTTAAAATGATTTGGCTTTGAAAAGGGTTTCTATAAAAATGTTTTCAATGGTTGATTGAAAATAGATTTATCGGTTATATTTTAATAAACCGTGAACTGAAATGAACTTCATAATGAATGTATATGACAATACTTGGTCAATGGGTTTTGAATGATGATGCAAATAAACACAAAGGCATGATGCCATATCAGAGATCGGGTTGTGTAGCAATCGACCTTAGGGGTAGGTCCTGAAACCCAACTGGGCCACTACGGTGGTGATATCCTTATGGTTTGCCTAGGAAAAGAGATTAATGTGTTTTTGGTCGACTGAATAAACTGTTTTGGGTAAGAACGGTTTTATTTAAATTTATTAAATTATTTATTCAATGTTTCTTTTATATAATTCCCTGAATAATGAGATTTTTCTTTGTATTAAATGATTTAATAAAATACTGTCCTGCTAAGCCTTTCGCTCACATTTCGTTTGTTTTCAAATTTCCCCCCCTCTAGGTGGTTTCCTATTTAGGTTTAGAGAGTATTCAACGGACCGAACTCATGAGCAGTAGAAGGAATAATAGATTATTTGTATTATTTGAACAAGGCATGTAATGTTTTTAATTTCCTTGTGCTTGGATTGTAGTTGTATCATTATATTGTCAGTACTATGTGTGTGCATAAGTTGTGGGTCAGTGGGACCCATACTGGCGGTTCTTTATTATTTTAGTATTTGCTTAATGTTTATGAACCCCTTTCATACACTGTTGTTTTGAAACTTTCACATCTTTAGATATTTGATTTAACCCCTAAACTCTTGATTTTAATTAAATTCTCCTTTAATTAATTTAAATAATTCACCACGTCACCTTTCGTACTCCGGGGTGTGACAGAATGGTATCAGAGCTCAAGGTTATGAACCTTGGGAATTGTGCACACATAGGTATGACAATGAAATACCTCTGATAGTCTAAATTTTATTTTCAGAAGTGAGAGAATGGGACCTAGGCATCGTTCGACAACTGACGCCGAGTTTGAAAATGATGATGGTATGATGAGGTCTATGTTTGCGGCTTTCTGGTTGATGGCAGCCAAGGCTATGCTGGAGGATTCTGATGTTAGTCAACGGTATACGTATTTTAAAGAATTTTGGCGTGCGTCTATTTTGACTTTTGATGGTAATGGGGATCCACAGTTGGCAGAATATTGGCTAGACTCGATCGTGAAGCATTTGGATACCCTTGGTGTGCCTGATGAGTATCGTGTGGAGTTTGCTACATATAAGCTCGAGGGTGGTGCTAATACTTGGTGGAAACAAGCTAAGCGTTTGGAACGCGGTGGCGATATCAGTTGGGACAGATTCGAGGAGCTGTTCTATGATAGGTATTTTCTGCAGGGGTATAGAGATCAGAAGGCAGCTGAGTTCTACAGGTTGCAGCAGGGTGATTTGTCAGTCTGGGAGTATGAGGCAAGATTCAATGAGTTGGCCAGGTTTGCTCCATCAGCGGTGGCATCGGAGCGTGAGAAGTGTATTAAGTTTCAGGAAGGGCTCAAGGCTCCTATTTGACGACAGTTGGTTGCTCTGTGACTTAGGAGTTTTGGAGAGCCTGTGTCATCAGCAATATCAGTGGAAAATGATTATGCGCAGTATTGTGAGGATCGAGGAAAAGCTTTAGGAGGATCATAGAGGAGCGATAGGAAGAGCACCAGTAGCTGTCCAACTTTGAGAAAGAGCAAGCAGGGTGGCGCGAACAGTGGTAGCAGCAGTTCATCTGGTAGCGGGCGCAGCAATCCCTACAGCTTCCATTGTCATTTCTGTCAGCAGCCAGGACACATCAAGAGGAATTGCCCGATTAGGAGTGCCCATCTTGGATCACATACCAGAGAAGATGCCAGTTGTCAGTCTCAGCCTCAGACCCTACCTTCGCCTCAGCAGTACTCGCAGTTGCAGTATCCTCAGTTCTCTCCTCAGTAGTTTTCATATTTGGCACGAGGGTAGCAGCCGTAGCATTTCCAGCGCAGCGTCCCTCAGTATCAAGCATCGAGTGCAGCTAGTGTGCAATCGTCTCCGTCTCAGCAGCATTGGTAGAATAATCCCAGACCCAGCAATGTTGGTAGAGGAAAAGAAAATGCACCAGTGCAGGTTCATGCAATGGCATCTAGAGGTTTAGATCCTCAGACCAGTAACGCGGTTGTCGATGGTACAATCTTAGTTTCTCGATATTTAGCTTGCATATTATTTGATACCGGTGCCTCTCATTCTCTCATTTTGAGTTCTTTTGTACATGCCTTGGGATTAGATATAGAAGAGTTTAATGAACCCCTAGTCATAACTTCTCCCTTGGTGCGGGTGTGTGTGAATTGTGTATGTAAATCCTGTAAAATAAAGATTGGGGATGAAATTTTGAAAACTGATTTGATTATACTCCCCATGAGCTCATATGATGTAATTTTAGGAATGGACTGGTTGTCCAGGTATAATGCAGTTGTAGACTACCAACTTAGAAAAGTGACCCTAGCGTCTGATAGGGGGACGATGGTCACCTACCACGGTGGTGGTGATTGGTTAATAAGTGAGCGTCTCATGAAGTCATGTCTAGGAGGGCAAAGAAATCTGGTTTATTGCGCTTTTCTTGCAAATCTAGAGTGCGAGCTCTATGCTTTGGGAGGAAATGTAGCGATTCCGGTGGTTGATGAGTTCGAGGATGTCTTCCCCAATGAGTTGCCAGGATTACCACCGCATCGAGAAATCGAGTTTGGTATTGAGTTGTTTCTAGGGACAGCACTGATTTCTATAGCACCATTGTAACACCCGCCTATTTTATGTAACGGACCACGTTAAGTTAGTAACGTTGTTAAGGAATGTTATTAATAAATTATGGTATATGATATGATATGTGACGTGTATGTTACTAACTTTTTATGTCAAGTTTTGTGACAGGTGACGACCGCATGGGATCGTTGTGCTCTAGTGTTCATGTGAAATTCTAAGTATATGTTTATTTATGATGCACTATGTTTATTTATGATGCAACAATGCATGAATGTTTTATTGTATGGTATTTAATGATAGATCGGTAGGCCGGACTTTTAAGATCGACAAGCCGAACATTCTGTCCGAGATTGACAGGCCGAAGAAACCCACCAGCAGGCCAAACTTGCTGGAACCGGCAGGCCAAAAGGGAAAATCGACAGGCCGAACATGGTTGACGAGCAGTCAGCAGAAATCTCTCCAGAGTTATGGCTGAGTTAATTACATTAATTGGATGATTTAATGTGATTAACTAGCATAATAATGGAATTTTTTTATCAATTAAGGAAATTAAAGGGTTTGACTTGCATTGATTTGTGTCAAATTAAATGGTTTCCAATTTTAAATGGGCAAAACATGACAAGATTGATGATGTGTTGTGGTTTCCTTTTTCTTTCTATTCTTTCTTTCCATGCCTCACGCCCTCAACAGTCAGAAAATTTCTGACTTAATGAAGGGAATTGAATTCCCATCAATGGTGTTATAACATTAAAAATTTTAACGTTTCTTCTTTTTATTATTTTCTCACCACTCACGCTTTCTCTCTCTTAAAAAGTCCAAGAAATTTTTTGATTTTCCTATCTTCCTCTTCTCTTCTTCACGAAATTTCTCTCTCTCTCCCACGAAAATTTTCTGACTATATTGAAAGAAAAAGTTTTGTTTCATTGGTGAAATCAAGAGTTTTGGGAAGAAATCTGAAGGTAAGAACTCAGTTTTCTTTGTGTTTTTGAAAGGAAATTTTTCTCCTTGTTTCGTATACAATATCCTCTCTAGGAATTGTATTTTTGTTCTGAGTTTTTATTATGATGTTCATGTGATGTTTCTTCACGTTTCATGTCATATGAATGTTTTATGAAAAAATGGATATTTGTGTCTTCTACCCTTCACAGTAATGTTACTGTTTAATTTTGATGAATAAAATGTAATGTTCATTCAAGGGGTGAATTTGATGTTTTCATGAAAAGTTGTTAAAATATGCGTATGTATGAGTATGTATGATGAATGTATTTTATGATTATGAAATGTTTTGATAATGTGGTTTTTGGGATTTTCGTTTAATTAAACGTTTTATGTATTTACATGATTTTATGATTTTATGCATGATAATATGATGATTGTATGGAGTTTTAAATTAAAGTATATGTGTTTTTTTTAAATTATTAGAAAATGTTTTTCAAAAAGATTTTCATGTTTACAATATATGAAATGTTTTAATTTTTAAGGAAGCATGTTATGAATAGCGTTTTTATGTTTTAATGATAATTTTTATGATGATGATTATGGGATATGTCTGAAATGTGATGAATGTATACATGAGTGTATGTATCTGTGAATATTATATGAATGAATGTTATGTGTATGGATATTTCATGATAAGTATTGATTTTTATTGCATCTTTAAATGATAAATGGCATGAACACTCAAGGAAGCGAGCACATCGAGACCGCGACGTCGTCACCAAGTACATTTTTAAGGTTAAGTAAGCTATCGTTAAGGTAAGTACATTCTCACCTGCAACATGACACCTTTTTCAGGGTTTGATGATATATTTACAAGGATACTCATGATGATTTTATGATGATTTTCCTTAAAGGATTTCTTATGAAAGATTTTGATGATTTTAAGTTATGCATGATGTTTATGGCATGTTTTTAAACATGAAAAGTATGTATATATGTATCACCTAATAAGTGTTGCACACCCAATGTTATGAAATGTTATGTTATGATGTCATGTTTGGTTTGGGATTAGCTACCCTTCTCCTCTCATGACGGCGCGCCTATGATGATGTTTATGGTGCAACGCTTGGGCCCTTAAGATAAAATGGAATAAGTTTTAAAATGGTCAACGTTATGAAAGATATGTTCTATGAAATTGTGCTTAAGGCACTTTTATGATATGATGACAATGATGATGATGATGATGTTTATGAAATGTTTTAAATTGTGAGAATATATGTACTTACTAAGCATTAGCTTAATAATGTTTTATGTCATGTTGCAGATAAGGGTAAGAAAATCATAGACTAGGAGGAGGACATGGGAAGGCGTGTGAGCAACATGAACGATGAATTGTAACCGGAAGCACGCCAAGAAAACGATTTTATGATTTAATCAAGTTTTATATTTTGAACATATATTTTTATGTTAATTTTTAAGAATACTTATATTATGGTTTCATAAGATATTTTATCATTTTTAATGAATTATGAACTTTCGCTATATTTTACGTAAAATTGGTATGTTTTAAATTAAGTTTTCCAAAGGAATTTGGTCTCGGACGGCCTGCCGAACTCTGTGGCCGGCCAGTCGAAGACCAGAAGTTCGGCCTGCCGAACATGGATGAATTTTTAATCCAAATTGCAAAGCCTCTGCCGGCCTGCCGGTTGAGGGAACTCCGGCCTGCCGAACTGTGGGAATAAATGGATTTCAAATGATGTGTTGATCAAGAGATTTAATGTGATATTTTATAAGTCCTGATTTTTTTACAACTTGATAAACCTATATTAATAAATAAGTTCATGATTTATTTAAGTATAATTGAATAAATTATGATATGGAATAAGTTAAACATTATTATTCTAAACAATGATAAGTTTTTAAAAAAAGAAAAAATTAAAGGTATGAATGGATCCTGGTAATGTAAGTTTAAGTACTTTTAAAATCAATAGTAACGATTAAGTTTGATATTATTTATAAGTTTAATGTTTATGCATGTACGAATGTAAGTATGTAACGACATCTGTGACGTCTGAATTAAGGGGCGTTACAGGCTTTGGTATCGGAGCGAATCTTTCGATTGCAATTCATATCGCCACACATCAATCCAAGTCCTCCAAGTAAGTATGATAGTAAGTTAGATATATTGATGCAAGTATGTTGATAAGATTAAGGTTTGAATGTATAATGATTAATGACATAGTAGTGAAAACCTGTCTCATAAATGGAAGATTATTTCTAAGTCCTAATTATTTTAGGAAATTACGATGGACGGCCACAGAAGAATGCAGACTCGCACCCAGACCAACGAAAGACTCATGACGATGATTGTTGAACTGCAAAGGCAGTTAGAGGATCAAAGAAGGGAAATAGCTACATTAAGGGCCAATGGCCAGAATGGTGAATAGCGAGGCAATGATGTGCCTCCTCCTCCTCCTCTGCAGCCTCAAGTTAATGAAGTCCCAGCTCTTGCTGCTGAACCAAGAGCAGCTTATCAGGAACCTCTTCTGGTCTGATGGAAAAGGGTTAAGCCAGCTGACTTTAAGGGTTCAAAGGACCCGTTAGTAGCTCAGGGATGGTTAAAGATGATCGAAGCCACTCTGAGACTCATGGATTTCACGGACAACGAGAAGGTCCTCTGTGCCTCATACTGCCTTACCATGGAGGCAAGAATATGGTGGGATGGCATTGAACAGAGCATAAATGTTGAAGAGATGTCATGGGCTGACTTTGTTCATGAGTTCAACATGAAATTCTTCCACATAAATGTTACGAGGAAGCATTATGAGGAGTTAGAAAGCCTACGCCAAGGGGATATGACAGTCATTGATGTGGTGACAAAGTTTGACCAGCTTGCTCGTCTATGCCCAGGGATGGTTATGAATGAAGGTGAAAGGGTCAGAAGGTTGATCAGGGCCCTTAGACCAGACATTGCTGCAATTGTTGATGGGGCAAGTCCGCCACGGACTCAAGAACAGGTTGTTATGAGGGCTCAACGTGCTGAGTTCCATCTGTCGAAGTTAAGAAGGAATCAGCCTTAGCCCAACCAGCAAGCCAACAATGCTAACAACCAAAACCGTCCTCCCCACAGGAACAACAACAACAATAGCAACAACAACAACCAGAACTACAGGAACAATAAGAGGAAGGGCAATCCTCAGCAACAGCAGGGCCAAGACAACAAGAGACACAATGATGGTCAGCGCAACAACAATGACAGGCGATTCCAACCATGTGCCAAATGTGGAAAGAAGCATCCAGGGGAATGCCGATTGGGGACAAACCAATGTTTCATATGTGGGCATGAAGACCATTTCGTAAAGAATTGCCCCAAGCTGATGAATGCTAATGCCCCGCAGAGAGCTCCTCCTCAAGCCCAGCTGCATCAGATGCAAGCCTCCCTTGAAGGGCCACTAATTAGTCAAGGGAGACTTGAAGCCCCACCGACAAATGCCCGAATCTATACCATGACGAAAGAACAAGTGGCTGCTGAAGCCTCCAATGTGGTCACAGGCCAGATAACAAGCTTATGTAATGATGTTTATGTTCTTTTTGATATGGGTGCCACACATTCTTTTGTATCTATGTCACATGCTAAGAAGTTAGGGGTTCGTTTAGAGCCTATGAGACAGGGATTCACTACGACACTACCCTCCGGGGAAGTGATATTATCCACGCACTGTTTGCGTGCAGTACCCCTATGGATTTCTAATAGGAAACTTTTCGTCGACCTCATTGTGATCGACATGCATGACTACGACATGATTCTTGGGATGGATTTCCTAAGCAAGTATAATGCCGCAATCGAATGTCGGAAATGAAAGGTGATCTTCCATCCTGAAGGTGATTAGAAATTTATTTATGTTGGCGAGACCAGGAAGAAACCCCACATGTTTCTATCGGCAATGAAAGCAAGGAAGCTTTTGGCAAGTGGCTGCATGGGCTATCTGGCGAACGTTGTAGACAAAAGCCAAGAAGGAAAGACAAGAATGGAAGATGTACATGTTGTTCATGAATATGAAGATGTGTTTCCTGATGACCTAACGAGTCTACCACCAGAAAGAGAAGTTGAATTCGAGATTGAGCTCGCTCCAGGCATCAAACCAATCTCTAAAGCACCTTACAGAATGGCCCCAGCAGAATTAAAAGAGCTTCACATGCAATTAAAGGAGCTACTGGACAAGGGATTTATCAGGCCAAGTCACTTACCATGGGGTGCTCCAGTTTTATTTGTGAAGAAGAGGGATGGCACTATGAGACTCTACATCGACTACAGAGAGCTGAACAAGGTGATGATCAAGAACAAGTATCCGTTGCCTGAATTGATGATTTGTTTGATCAGCTCAAGGGTGCATCGGTGTTCTCAAAGATTGATCTACGATCAGGGTATCACCAGTTGAAGATCAAAGAAGGAGATATCCCCAAGACTGCTTTCAGGTCGATGTATGGTCACCATGAATTTGTGGTTATGCCTTTCGGTCTGACGAATGCACCGGCTGCCTTTATGGATTTGATGAACAGGGTATTCAAGGATTTCCTCGATAAATTTATTGTTGTATTTATCGATGATATTCTTGTGTACTCTAAGAATCAAGAAGAACATGAGGAGAATTTAAGGATTGTGCTGGAGACTTTAAGAAGACACCAGCTATATGTTAAGTTCTCTAAATGCGAGTTTTGGCTTGATAAAGTGTCATTCCTAGGACACGTCATTTCAAAGGATGGGATAATGGTAGACCCTGCTAAAGTAGAAGCTGTACTCAATTGGAAGCAACCGATGAATGCAAGTGAAATAAGAAGCTTCTTGGGTCTAGCAGGTTACTATCGGAGATTCGTAGAAGATTTCTCCAAGATAGCAGCTCCACTCACAAACTTAACTCGCAAGGGAAAGAAGTATGAATGGATGGATGCATGTGAAAAGAGCTTTCAAAAACTGAAGAAAAGATTAACGACAGCTCCAGTGTTGGCAATTCCTGAGGGAAATGATGGGTTCGTAATCTATAGTGATGCATCCAAGATGGGCCTCGAAGCTGTATTGATGCAAAATGAAAAGGTGATTGCTTATGCTTCAAGACAACTGAAGGATTACGAAAAGAACTATCCTACTCATGACCTCGAGTTAGCAGCAGTCGTTTTTGCGTTGAAGATATGGAGACACTATTTTTATGGAGTCCAATGTAAGATCTTCACTGATCATCAAAGTCTGAAGTACTTCTTCACTCAAAGAGACCTGAACATGAGACAACAAAGATGGGTAGAGTTGGTGAAGGATTATGATTGTGAAATCCTTTATCATCCTGGTAAAGCTAAACGAGTGGCTGATGCTTTAAGTAGGAAGTCCGTTGCCACGTTGATGTCTATGCAAGCAATGTCTCCACCTCTAAGGAAGGAAATTCTAGACTTTGGTTTAGAACTTATAGCAGGCCAGCTATCAGCACTCTCTCTTGCTCCGACGATGTATGATGAAATTCAGGGTAAGCAAGATGACGACGTAAGCCTTGTAAGAATCAAGCAAGAAATGAAAGAGGGAAAATGTCAAGAGTTTCGTATTGCGGATGACAAAACTCTGTACCTTAAGGACCGTTTATGTGTTCCCAATGTTGATGATTTAAGGGAAAGGATCTTGGTAGAAATTCATGACACTCCTTACTCTATTCATCCAGGTGCAACGAAGATGTAGAATGATCTAAATGGTAACTTCTGGTGGTTTGGAATGAAACGTGATGTTGCAAAGTATGTGAAGAAATGTATGACATGTCAGCAAGTAAAGGCTAAACACCAGAGACCTGGTGGTGAATTACAGTCTATCCAAATACCAAAATGGAAATGGGAAGAAATAGCTATGGATTTCATTACTGGTTTGCCCAGAACTATGAATGGCTATGATGCAATTTGGGTAGTGGTGGATCGACTGACAAAGACGGCGCATTTCATCCCTATCAAGATCACTTACTCTATGGAACGGTTAGCGGAGCTCTATGTTAAGGAGGTTGTACGACTTCATGGGATTCCTAAGTCAATTATCTCAGATCATGATGGCAGGTTCACATCTAAGTTTTGGAGGAGTGTCCAGACTGCAATGGGAACCAGGCTTCAATTCAGCATAGCTTTTCATCCTCTGATTGACGGCCAAACAGAGAGAACAAACTTGATTCTAGAAGATATGCTACGGGCATGTTCTCTTGATTTTAAGACCAGCTGGTGTAAAATGTTGCCGTTAGCAGAGTTTGCTTACAACAATAGCTTTCAGGCGACAATTGGAATGGCGCCATATGAAGCACTGTATGGACGAAAATGCAGGTCACCTATATGTTGGCACGAAGCTGGTGAAAAGAAGTTGATGGAAAGCGTAGATGCTGAAAGAACCGATTTTGTGAATGAAACGTCGGAGATGATAAAGTTGATAAGAAGAAGAATAGAGACCACTTAAAGCCATCAAAAGAGTTATGCTGACAAAAGAAGAAGATCTTTAGAGTTTGCTGTAGGCGAATATGTGTTCTTGAAAGTTGCACCAATGAAAAGAGTTATGAGATTTGGAAAGAAAAGCAAGCTAAGCCCAAGATTCATCGGTCCTTATGAAGTTGTTAAACGAATAGGCAAAGTAACTTATCAACTGAGGTTGCCTTCTGAAATGTCCGCAATGCACGATGTATTTCATGTCTCCATGCTCAAGAAGTATGTTCCGGACCTTACGCATTTGATTGAGCCACAAGTGATCGAGATACGAGAAGATTTAAGTTATGAAGAAAAGCCAACGAAGATACTCGATCAAAAAACCAAGACTTTGAGGAATAAAGAAATTCCATTGGTCAAGGTATTATGGCGAAATCAGCAAGTTGAAGAAGCTACATGGGAACGTGAAGATGACATGAAAATTATGTATCCGCATTTATTCTAAGTTTCGAGGACAAAATTTTATAAGGTGGGGAGAATTGTAACACCCGCCTATTTTATGTAACGGACCACGTTAAGTTAGTAACCTTGTTAACGAATGTTATTAATAAATTATGTTATATGATATGATATGTGACGTGCATATTACTAACTTTTTATGTCAAGTTTTGTGACAGGTGACGACCGCATGGGATCGTTGTGCTCTAGTGTTCATGTGAAATTCTAAGTATATGTTTATTTATGATGCAATATGTTTATTTACGATGCAACAATGCATGAATGTTTTATTGTATGGTATTTAATGATAGATCGACAGGCTGAACATTCTGCCCGAGATCAGCAGGCCGAAGAAACCCACCAGTAGGCCGAACTTGCTGGAACCGGCAGGTCGAAAGGGAAAATCGACAGGCCGAACATGGCTGACGAGCAGTCAGCAGAAATCTCTCCAGAGTGATGGCTGAGTTAATTACGTTAATTGGATGATTTAATGTGATTAATTGGCATAATAATGGAATGTTTTTATTAGTTAAGGAAATTAAAGGGTTTGACTTGCATTGATTTGTGTCAAATTAAATGGTTTCCAATTTTAAATGGGCAAAACATGGTAAGATTGATGATGTGTTGTGGTTTCCTTTTTCTTTCTCTTCTTTCTTTCCACGCCTCACGCCCTCAACAGTCAGAAAATTTCTGACTTAATGAAGGGAATTGAATTCCCATCAATGATATTTATTACGTTAAAAATTTTAACGTTTCTTCTTTTTATTATTTTCTCTCCTCTCATGCTTTCTCTCTCTCAAAAAGTCTGAGACATTTTTTGATTTCCCTATCTTCCTCTTCTCTTCTTCACGAAATTTCTCTCTCTCCGACGAAAATTTTCTGATTATATTGAAAGAAACAGTTTTGTTTCGTTGGTGAAATCAAGAGTTTTGGGAAGAAATTCCAAGGTAAGAACTTAGTTTTCTTTGTGTTTTTGAAAAGAAAATTTTTCTTCGTTTCGTCTACAATATCCTCTCTAGGAATTGTATTTTTGTTCTGAGTTTTTATTATGATCTTCTGTTAGACATATATGCCCTAAGGAGTAAAAATGTAATACGTTTTTGGAGACATTTTTATCAATAAAGAATTTATTCATTTATGCATATACCAAATCTTGTCCTCTTTACGTTCATATTTATTGAATGTATGATAAGCAAATAGTAGTCTGAGACTATTAGTCTAAACCTTAAGAATTGGGCATATGATGGACTGATTATGCGGAAGACACGATTCTTAGGGTGACGGTCTAAAACATATGATCCGCAATCGAGGGAATAAAGTTGGGCGCTTTATTCATGTAAAGATTGTTATGTTGTCTATATCCCTGATGGGAGATGGTTTGTCTTGGCCATCGGAGTTGGACTCCATGAATAGAAACATTGGCGCGTTGTCATAGGTGACGATGTGTTGGATCAGGACATAAAGTGAATTGATTTAGATTAATAATTCTGTCTTGGCAAATCGATTCACTTTAGACAGTCATTTGTATTGTATCTTAATCTTGAGATGAATAGTGGGCCCGTTGTCTTGACTTATGTCTTTTGATGTGCCAAAGGGTGACTCCCACATCTCTATGGTGGTATACATGCCGGTACGTTGGAGGCATGACTCTTGATAGCGTAGACTTGTTATTCATAGATATGGAATCTATAGCTCCTCTTTAGGAGTAATGATATCCTCTTATATGCGTTGTCTTGTAATTGGAAAACTGGAGCACTCAACCATTTGGATACAAAGGTGTAACCGAATGGTATACTATCTTTGGATGGTAAGTTTTCTAATGGTGAGACAATGGAATGTAAGATAAAAATAATCAGGAAGGTAAGACAGAACTTGTCCTTAAGCCGATTATGGATTATAATATGGGGATACGATGCACTATGATATGTCATGGAGACTTAGCTACACGAGCTTTGTAATTCTATAAAGTTTGAGAGTGCAGCTCCAAGCTTTTAGTGGAGTAGCGTTGGAGTTGATAATTGTGAAATGTATATCTGGGATATTGGGTTTCATAATTATCATGAGCTTGAACTTTATAGGTCCATTTTGGTCCCCTTTGCTAGCTCACAAAATCCTGTAACGACACGGCGTACTTTTCCAATAATTGGTGACTTATGTCGGATTTATCAGATTGGTTTAAAATTTGTAAGAATCAAATAATTCATGTCTGTTTATCGGTTGAATTAATTTTGTAAGAAATTAGTTCAAGATAAACTTGTTGAATTATTGCGATCAGATAATTCTTGTCTATTTATCGGTTGTTTTAATTTTGGACAAATTAGAACAAGATAAACTTGTAAAATTATTGTGAATTGATTTATTTTCTTAGAGATTATCTTGATAAAGTTTGTTTTGATCAGATAACTTCTCTATTGGGTTATTTGAATCAAAACTGAGACTTTATCCTTTAGAATCTCGGGTGGAAAATAAAAGATTCGTGGAGATTTTTTCTCGGGAGTTCGGCCTGCCGGATGACATGTCTGGCCTGTCGAACTGGCCTGTTCGGCCTGCCGATCAGAGTGTTCGGCCTACTGATCAGTGGGAGATAAGATTACACGTTTTCACACGGATCTTATCAGATATTGATCCAAACTTGATTCTGTTTCGAGTTTTTGAGACCTAATCTGATATGGACTGACCCCAGGACCAATAGCTATATAAAGGGAGTGAGTCTCATGATTTACTAAGATCAATAGAGATCAATTTTTGAGAGATTAAGAGTGATACTCTTCTAGTGAGTATCTGAAAACTCCCTGAGAGCTTTTGTTCACAAATCACGAGCACTAGCTTTGGGTTCTCTCTATTGGTTGGAAGGAGAGTCACCGGTGGAAGAGCTATACGTGTGAGCCCACACTCACTCTGGTTGTGGATAGAGAATAGCAAAGAAGACCAGTTGGTTGAGGCTCTTCTGGAACGTTACTTCTCTACACAGGTTGCGGAGGTTCTTCAGCACACTGAGGTTAGTAAGATCTGTCTAATTTATATATATAACATGTCAAACTTGTGTTTTGAAAAATACTCTGATGGAATTTTTTTTTAAAATTTCGCTGCGCACTTTGTTTCCAACATGTTCATGTGATGTTTCTTCACATTTCATGTCATACGAATGTTTTATGAAAAATGGATATTTCTGTCTTCTACCCTTCGCAGTAATGTTACTGTTTAATTTTGATGAATAAAATGTAATGTTCATTCAAGGGGTAAATATGATGTTTTCATGAAAAAGTTGTTAAAATATGCGTATGTATGAGTATGTATGATGAATGTATTTTATGATTATGAAATGTTTTGATAATGTTGTTTTTGGGATTTTTGTTTTATTAAACGTTTTATGTATTTACATGATTTTATGATAATAAAATGATTTTATGCATGATAATATGATGATTGTATGGAGTTTTAAATTAAAGTATATGTGTTTTTTTAAATTATTAGAAAACGTTTTTCAAAAAGATTTTCATGTTTACAATATATGAAATGTTTTAATTTTTAAGGAAGCATATTATGAATAGCGTTTTTATGTTTTAATGATAATTTTTATGATGATGATTATGGGATATGTCTGAAATGTGATGAATGTATACATGAGTGTATGTATATGTGAATATTATATGAATGAATGTTATGTGTATGGATATTTCATGATAAGTATTGATTTTTATTGCATCTTTAAATGATAAATGGCATGAACACTCAAGGAAGCGAGCACATCGAGACCGCGGTGTCGTCACCAAGTGCATTTTTAAGGTTAAGTAAGCTATCGTTAAGGTAAGTACATTCTCACTTGCAACATGAAGGTTTGATGATATATTTACAAGGATACTCATGATGATTTTATGATGATTTTCCTTAAAGGATTTCTTATGAAAGATTTTGATGATTTTAAGTTATGCATGATGTTTATGGCATGTTTTTAAACATGAAAAGTATGTATATATGTATCACCTAATAAGTGTTGCACACCCAATGTTATGAAATGTTATGTTATGATGTCATGTTTGGTTTGGGATTAGCTACCCTTCTCCTCTCATGACGGCGCACCTATGATGATGTTTATGGTGCAACACTTGGGCCCTTAAGATAAAATGGAATAAGTTTTAAAATGATCAACGTTATGAAAGATATGTTCTATGAAATTGTGCTTAAGGCACTTTTATGATATGATGACAATGATGATGATGATGATGTTTATGAAATGTTTTACATTGTGAGAATATATGTACTTACTAAGCATTAGCTTAATAATTTTTTATGTCATGTTGCAGATAAGGGTAAGAAAATCATAGACTAGGAGGAGGACATGGGAAGGCGTGTGAGCAACATGAACGATGAATTGTAACCGAAAGCACGCCAAGAAAACGATTTTATGATTTAATCAAGTTTTATATTTTGAACATATATTTTTATGTTAAGTTTTAAGAATACTTATATTATGGTTTCATAAGATATTTTATCATTTTTAATGAATTATGAACTTTCGCTATATTTTACGTAAAGTTGGTATGTTTTAAATTAAGTTTTCCAAAGGAATTTGGTCTCGGACGGCCTGCCGAACTCTTTGGCCGGCCAGCCGAAGACCAGAAATTCAGCCTGCCGAACATGGATGAATTTTTAATCCAAATTGCAAAGCCTCTGCCGGCCTGTCGGTTGAGGGAACTCCGGCCTGCCGATGACGTTCGGCCTGCCGAAGTCCCAAGTTTGGCCTGCCGAACTGTGGGAATAAAAGGATTTCAAATGATGTGTTGATCAAGAGATTTAATGTGATATTTTATAAGTCCTGATTTTTTTACAACTTGGTAAACCTATATTAATAAATAAGTTCATGATTTATTTAAGTATAATTGAATAAATTATGATATTGAATAAGTTAAACATTGTTATTCTAAACAGTGATAAGTTTTTTTTTTTAAAAAAATTGAAGGTATGAATGGATCCTGGTAATGTAAGTTTAAGTACTTTTAAAATCAATAGTAACGATTAAGTTTGATATTATTTATAAGTTTAATGTTTATGCATGTACGAATGTAAGTATGCAACGACATCTGTGACGTCTGAATTAAGGGGCGTTACAACCATATCAGATGGTGCCGGTAGAAATGAAGGAATTGAGGAAGCAACTTTAGGAGCTTGCTGATAAAGGGTATATTCAGAACAGCACATCTCCGTGGGGAGCACCGGTTTTGTTTATTAAGAAACATGGTGGGACTCTCAGGTTGTGTGTAGATTATCGATAGCTAAATCGTGTTACGGTGAAGAATAAGTGTCCCTTGCCTAGGATCGATGAGTTGTTTGATCAGTTGGGAGGTTTGCGGTACTTCTCAAAGATTGATTTGCATTCAGGGTACCATTAGCTTAGGATTAAGGAGGAGGATATTCCCAAGACAGCTTTTAGGACCTAGTATGGGCATTTTGAGTTTTTGGTTATGTTGTTTGGGTTAACGAATGCTCCAGCAGCTTTCATGGATTTGATGAACAGGATATTTAGGCCGTATCTAAATCAGTTCATGATCGTGTTCATCGATGACATTCTAGTGTATTCTAAGACTTGGGAGGGGCATGAGCAACATCTTCGGATCGTGCTTCAGACTCTGCGGGAGCACCAGTTGTATGCCAAGAGGGAAAAGTATGAGTTTTGGTTAACTGAGGTCATATTTCTGGGTCATGTCATCTCGGAGCATGGTATTTCTGTGGATCCGTCCAAGATTGAAGCCATAGTGGAGTGGGAACGACCAAGGAATGTAGCGGAGATTCACAGCTTCTTAGGTCTTGCTGGTTACTACAGGAAATTTGTAAAGGATTTTTTGAAGATTGCAGCTCCGTTGACGAGATTGATCAAGAAAGTGTCAGGTTTGAGTGGGGTGAAGAATGTGAGCGTGCTTTTTAGGAATTGAAGAACCGGTTGACTTTAGCCCCAGTGTTGGTTATTCCTAGCAGTGGTGAGCCGTATGAGGTTTACGTAGATGCTTCAAGACGCGGACTGGGGTGCGTGTTGATGCAGCATGGACATGTGGTCGCATACGGATCGAGACAGCTATGACCTCACGAGCGGAATTATCCTACTCATGACTTGGAGCTCACGGTGGTGACTCACGCATTGAAGATTTGGAGATGTGATTTGTATGGAGCGTCATTTCAGGTCTTCTCCGATCATAAGAGTTTGAGGTATCTGTTCACTCAGAGGGATCTTAATTTGAGGCAGCATAGATGGATAGAGTATATGGAGGATTATGATTTTGTGTTGCAGTATCATCCCGGGAAAGCTAATGTGGTTGCGGATGCGCTTAGCAGGAAGTCTTCTGGGATTCTCGCTTGTTTGCTTTTGAGGACTGGAGCAGGGATGCGACAATGAGCGAGTATGGATTACGGTATCATGAAGACTATGATCGAGTTTTGGTGTATCATGTAGAGGTGACCCCAGCTCTTGTTCAGATGGTGAAGCAAAGTCAATGGCAGGATCAGCATTTGCAGGGGATTTGGTCGCGGATTCAAAACAGAGAGCGGTTTGAAGAATGGAGTCTGCATGCAGATGGATTGTTGTATTTTTGGGAGCGTCTTGCAGTTCCAGCTATCGCCGAGGTGACGAAAGCCATTTCGGACGAAGCTCATAGGTCTTAGTTCGTCATTCATCCGAGGAGCACAAAGACGTATTGTGATTTGAAGAGGCAATATTGGTGGAGAGGCATGAAGAAAGATGTTTGAGAATACGTGGCCAAGTGTACGACGTGTCTTCATATGAAAGCCGAGCATCAAAAGCCTGCAGGTCAACTTCAGCCGCTTCCTATTCCAGGGTGGAAATGGGAGCATGTGACAATGGATTTTCTCATAGGTTTGCCGAGGACGGAGCAATGGCATGATGTAGTTTGGGTCGTAGTCGACAGGTTGACGAAATCGAAACATTTTATTCTGTTCAAGTTGACATGTTCGAGGAGGATTCTTGGGGATTTGTATTTGCAGAACATTGTGAGGTTGCATGGAGTTCCCTTGTCCATCACTTCTGATCGAGACACCAGGTTTAATGCTAAGTACTGGAGAAGTTTTCAGGAGGCTTTAGGTACGGATTTGAACTTCAGTATGGCGTTTCATCCTCAGACTGATGGGCAGTCTGAGTGGGTTATTCAGATTCTCGAGGATATGTTGCGTGCCTATGTGTCAGACTTTGACGGGAATTAGAAGAAACATTTGCATCTAGTGGAGTTCACGTACAACAATTGCTATCAGGCGAGTATTGGCATGGCACCGTTTGAGGCGTTATATGGGCGATCGTGTAGGTCACCGGTGTGTTGGGCCAAGCCGAAAGACAGGGTTATGTTGGAAACAAAGTGCGCAACGGAATTTTAAAAATTTTCGTCAGAGTATTTTCCAAAACACAAGTTTGACATGTTATATGTATAAATTAAACAGATCTTACTAACCTCAGTGTGCCGAAGAACCTCCACGACCTGTGTAGATAAGTAACGTTCCAGAAGAGCCTCAACCAACTAGTCTTCTTTGCTATTCTCTATCCACAACCGGAGTGAGTGTGGGCTCACACGTACAGCTCTTCCACCGGTGACTCTCCTTCCAACCAACAGAGAGAACCCAAAGCTAGTGTTCGTGATTTGTGAACAAAAGCTCTCAGGGAGTTTTCAGATGCTCACTCAAAGAGTATCACTCTTAATCTCTCAAATTGATCTAAGTAAATCATTAGACTCACTCCCTTTTTATACCTATTGGTCCTAGGGTCAGTCCATATCAGATTAGGTCTCAAAAAATCAAAACAGAATCAAGTTCGGATCAATATCTGATAAGATCCGCGTGAAAACGCGTAATCTTGACTGTCGTCGGTCGGCAGGCCGAACTTTCTGATAGGCAGGCCGAACACGTCATCCGACAGGCCGAACTGTCGGGAAAAAATCTCCGCGAATCTTTTATTTTCCACCCGAGATTCTAAAGGATAAAGTCTCAGTTTTGATTCAAATAGCCCAATAGAAAAGATATCTGATCAAAACAAACTTTATCAAGATAATCTCTAAGAAAATAAATCAATTCACAATAATTCTACAAGTTTATCTTGTTCTAATTGTTCAAAATTAAAACAACCGATAAACAGACAAGAATTACCCGAACGCAATAATTCAACAAGTTCATCTTGAACTAATTTTCTTACATAATTAATTCAACCGATAAACAGGCATGAATTATTTGATTCTTATAAATTTTAAACCAATCTGATAAATCTGACATAAGTCACCAATTATTGGAAAAGCACGTCGTGTCGTTATAGGATTTTGTGAGCTAGCAAAGGGGACCAAAATGGACCTATAAAGTTCAAGCTCATGATAATTATGAAACCCAATATCCCAGATATACATTTCACAATTATCAACTCCAACGCTACTCCACTAAAAGCTTGGAGCTGCACTCTTGAACTTTATAGAATTACGAAGCTCGTGTAGCTAAGTCTCCATGACATATCATAGTGTATCGCATCCCCATATGATCATCCATAATCGGCTTAAGGACAAATTCTGTCTTACCTTCCCGATTATTTTTATCTTACGTTCCATTGTCTCACCATTAGAAAACTTACCATCCAAAGATAGTATACCATTCGGTTACACCTATGTATCCAAATGGTTGAGCGCTCTAGTTTTCTAATTACAGGACAACGCATATAAGAGGATATCATTACTCCTAAAGAGGAGCTATGGATTCCATATCTATGAATAACAAGTCTACGCTATCAAGAGTCATGCCTCCAACGTACCGGCATGCATGCCACTATAGAAATGTGGGAGTCACCCATTGGTACATCAAAAGACACAAGTCGAGACAACGGGCCCATTATTCATCTCAGGATTAAGATACAATACAAATGATTGTCTAAAGTGAATTGATTTGCCAAGACAGAATTATTAATCCAAATCAATTCACTTTATGTCCCGATCCAACACATCGTCACCTTTGACAACGTGCCAATGTTTCTATTCATGGAGTCCAACTCTGATGGTCAAGACAAACCATCTCCCAAAAGGGATAAAGACAACATAACAATCTTTACATGAATAAAGCGCCCAACTTTAGTCCCTCGAATGCAGATCTTATGTTTTAGACCGTCACCCTAAGAATTGTGTCTTCCGCATAATCATCCCATCATATGCCCAATTCTTAAGGTTTAGACTGACAGTCTTAGACTACTGTTTGCTTATCATACATTCAACAAATATGAACGTAAAGAGGACAATATATGGTATATATAAATGAATAAATTCTTTATTGATAAAAATGTCTCCAAAAACGTATTACATTTTTACTCCTTAGAGCATACATGTCTAACAATCTCCCACTTGCACTAAGTGAGTAAATACTGTAAATTTTGCATCCCCATAGCTTCCACATGCCTCTCGAAGACTCTCCTAGTAAGTGTCTTCGTAAATGGATCAGCTAAATTGTCCTCTGACGCGATCTTGCACACCGTGACATGCCCGCTCTCAACGAAGTCCTTTATCACGTGATACTTCCGATCAATATGCTTACTCTTCTTGTGAAATCTTGGTTCCTTAGCATTAGCTACCGCCGCACTGTTATCACAGTACAGTGATACCGCCTTATCCATACCAGGAACTACCTCAAGATCCCCAAGGAACTTACGGAGCCACACTGCTTCTTTCGAAGCATCACTAGCCATCACATACTCGGCCTCCATCGTTGAATCTGAATTGCAATCTTGCTTCGCACTTCTCCAACTGATGGCACCGCCACCTAGAGTAAACACAAACCCCGAAGTCGATTTCCTAGAATCCAGGCAGGATTGAAAATCCGAATCAGTGTATCCTAGAGGAGTTAAATCCTCACCCAAATACACAAGCATATACTGTTGGAAACAAAGTGCGCAGCGGAATTTTAAAAAATTTTCATCAGAGTATTTTCCAAAATACAAGTATGACATGTTATATGTATAAATTAAACAGATCTTACTAACCTCAGTGTGCCGAAGAACCTCCGCGACCTGTGTAGAGAAGTAACGTTCCAGAAGAGCCTCAACCAACTGGTCTTCTTTGCTATTCTCTATCCACAACCGGAGTGAGTGTGGGCTCACACGTACAGCTCTTCCACCGGTGACTCTCCTTCCAACCAATAGAGAGAACCCGAAGCTAGTGTTCGTGATTTGTGAACAAAAGCTCTCAGGGAGTTTTTAGATGCTCACTAGAAGAGTATCACTCTTAATCTCTCAAATTGATCTGAGTAAATCATTAGACTCACTCCCTTTTTATACCTATTGGTCCTTGGGGTCAGTCCATATCAGATTAGGTCTCAAAAATCGAAACAGAATCAAGTTCGGATCAATATCTGATAAGATACGCGTGAAAAACGCGTAATCTTAGCTGTCGCGGTCGGCATGCCGTACTGTGAGATAGGCAGGCCGAACTGGCCAGTTCGGCAGGCCGAACTTTCTGATCGGCAGGCCAAACTGCCGAGAAAAAATCTCCGCGAATCTTTTATTTTCCACCCGAGATTCTAAAGGATAAAGTCTCAGTTTTGATTCAAATAGCCCAATAGAAAAGATATCTGATCAAAACAAACTTTATCAAGATAATCTCTAAGAAAATAAATCAATTCACAATAATTCTACAAGTTTATCTTGTTCTAATTGTTCAAAATTAAAACAACCGATAAACAGACAAGAATTATCCGAACGCCATAATTCAACAAGTTCATCTTGAACTAATTTCTTACATAATTAATTCAACCGATAAACAGACATGAATTATTTGATTCTTATAAATTTTAAACCAATCTGATAAATCCGACATAAGTCACCAATTATTGGAAAAGCACGCCGTGTCGTTACAGGATTTTGTGAGCTAGCAAAGGGGACCAAAATGGACCTATAAAGTTCAAGCTCATGATAATTATGAAACCCAATATCCCAGATATATATTTCACAATTATCAACTCCAACGCTACTCCACTAAAAGCTTGGAGCTGCACTCTCGAACTTTATAGAATTACGAAGCTCGTGTAGCTAAGTCTCCATGACATATCATAGTGTATCGCATCCCCATATGATCATCCATAATCGGCTTAAGGACAAGTTCTGTCTTACCTTCCCGATTATTTTAATCTTACGTTCCATTGTCTCACCATTAGAAAACTTACCATCCATAGATAGTATACCATTCGGTTACACCTATGTATCCAAATGGTTGAGCGCTCCAGTTTTCCAATTACAGGACAACGCATATAAGAGGATATCATTACTCCTAAAGAGGAGCTATGGATTCCATATCTATGAATAACAAGTCTACGCTATCAAGAGTCATGCCTCCAACGTACCGGCATGCATGCCACTATAGAGATGTGGGAGTCACCCATTGGTACATCAAAAGACACAAGTCGAGACAACGGGCCCATTATTCATCTCAGGATTAAGATACAATACAAACGACTGTCTAAAGTGAATCGATTTGCCAAGACAGAATTATTAATCCAAATCAATTCACTTTATGTCCCGATCCAACACATCGTCACCTATGACAACGCGCCAATGTTTCTATTCACGGAGTCCAACTCCGATGGCCAAGACAAACCATCTCCCAAAAGGGATATAGACAACATAACAATCTTTACATGAATAAAGCGCCCAACTTTATTCCCTCGATTGCGGATCATATATTTTAGACCATCACCTTAAGAGTCGTGTCTACCGCATAATCATCCCATCATATGCCCAACTCTTAAGGTTTAGACTGACAGTCTCAGACTACTGTTTGCTTATCATACATTCAACAAATATGAACGTAAAGAGGACAATATTTGGTATATATAAATGAATAAATTCTTTATTGATAAAAATGTCTCCAAAAACGTATTACATTTTTACTCCTTAGAGCATACATGTCTAACAATCTCCCACTTGCACTAAGTGAGTAAATACTGCAAATTTCGCATCCCCATAGCTTCCACATGCCTTTCGAAGACTCTCCCAGAAAGTGTCTTCGTAAATGGATCAGCTAAATTGTCCTCTGACGTGATCTTGCACACCGTGACATGCCCGCTCTCAACGAAGTCCTTTATCACATGATACTTCCGATCAATATGCTTACTCTTCTTGTGAAATCTTGGTTCCTTAGCATTAGCTACCGCCGCACTGTTATCACAGTACAGTGATACCGCTTTATCCATACCAGGAACTACCTCAAGATCCCCAAGGAACTTGCGGAGCCACACTGCTTCTTTCGCAGCATCACTAGCCGCCACATACTCGGCCTCCATCGTTGAATCCGAAGTGCAATCTTGCTTCGCACTTCTCCAACTGATGGCACCGCCACCCAGAGTAAACACAAACCCTGAAGTCGATTTCCTAGAATCCAGGCAGGATTGAAAATCCGAATCAGTGTATCCTAGAGGAGTTAAATCCTCACCCGAATACACAAGCATATACCCTCGAGTCCTTCTCAGGTACTTGAAAATATGCTTTACCGCAACCCAATGGTTCGGTCCTGGATCCGCCTGAAATCGACTCACAATCCCGACCGCATAGCTAATATCCGGTCGAGTGCAAAGCATGGCATACATGAGACTACCCACTGCCGAAGCATAAGGCACCTTCTTCATGTATTCTCTTTCTTCATAAGACTTTGGAGAGTCTTTCTTAGAAAGAGTAATTCCAGACCTAGATGGTTGCCCACCTTTCTTGGAATCCTGCATTGCAAACCTCCTGAGAATTTTATCTATGTAGCCGGCCTGTGACAAAGCTATCATTTTGTTCTTCCTATCCCGAAAGATCTGGATACCGAGAACAAAATTAGCCTCACCCAAGTCCTTCATGTCAAACTGCTTGGTCAACCATAATTTGACCGATGACAACGCCCCAACGTCATTGCCAATTAGCAGAATGTCATCTACATAGAGTAGTAGAAAAACCACCTTCCCATTCTTAATGTGTTTGTAAACACATGGTTCATCCACATTTTGTGAGAACCCATAAGTCTTGATCACTTGATCAAATCTTATGTTCCAAGAACGAGAAGCCTGCTTAAGTCCATAAATAGACTTTAGCAACTTACAAACCTTACCCTCTTGACCCGTGACCTTGAACCCGTCTGGTTGTTCCATATAAATGGACTCATCAAGATAGCCATTCAGAAAAGCCGTCTTGACATCCATCTGCCAAATCTCGTAGTCGAGAGCGGCAGCTATGGACAAGAGAATCCGGATGGACTTAAGCATGGCTACAGGCGAAAAGGTTTCCTCATAATCGATTCCTTCCTTTTGCGTATAACCCTTAGCTACCAGTCTAGCCTTAAAGGTTTCGACCTTTCCATCCACTCCTCTTTTCCTCTTGTAGATCCACTTACACCCTATGGGTTTTACCCCTTCGGGAAGATCCACAAGCTCCCAGACCCGATTAGTCTCCATAGACTTCATCTCAATGTTCATGGCCTCTGTCCAGAGTCTTGAATCAACATCCTCCATAGCTTCTGCGTAAGTATAAGGATCCCTGTCATGTTCATCCGGTTCAGCCAAAAAGACCTCCCCATTGAACATATACCTCTCAGGTTGACGACCGATCCTCCCACTACGCCGAAGCCCCTGAGGTTGTTGTTCAGGTTTGTTTGGTTTTTCTACACCGATCGGAATGGTTTCGTTCGGAACCTCCGGAGTAAACTGATTACCCCTCAACTCCTCAAGCACCACTTTGCTTTGAGGTTTAAAGTCGTTCATGTAACTCTCCTCAAGGAAAGTTGCATTAGTTGAAACCACGACTTTATTTTCCTTTGGGTTATAAAAATAACCCCCTTTAGTCCCTTTTGGATATCCTACAAACACGCAAACTTCTGAACGTGCTTCCAACTTATTCGGATCCTTAAACAGGACATGAGCTGGACATCCCCATATGCGAATATGGTTTAAGGATGTCTTCCGTCTTGTCCACAACTCGTGAGGAGTTTTAGGGACCGATTTTGAAGGCACATTGTTCAAAAGATAACATGCGGTTTGTAGTGCATATCCCCAAAAGGATAAAGGCAATGATGAATAACTCATCATGGACCGAATCATGTCCAACAAAGTCCTATTCCTTCTCTCTGCTACGCCATTCTGCTGCGGAGTGCCCGGCGCAGTCAAATGGGATAAAATCCCATTCTCTAACAAGTGTCCCAAGAACTCATCAGAAAGGTATTCCCCACCTCGATCATGATCGAAGTGCCTTTATGGGTCTACCCAATTGCTTTTCCACTTCAGCCCGAAACTCCCTGAACTTATCATAAGTTTCGCTTTTGTGGTGCATTAGGTACACATACCCATATCTAGAGTAATCGTCAATAAAAGTAACGAAGTACTCATACCCTCCTCGTGCCCGGATGTTCATCGGTCCGCAAACATCACTATGCACAAGTTCTAGAACCCCTTCGGCCCTATTGCCCTTAGACCCGTATGGTCTTTTGGTCATTTTACCCTCCAAACAAGACTCACATTGAGGTATAGATTCCACCTTTAAGTGACTTAAAGGTCCATCCCTTACCAACCTTTGAATCCTATTTAGGTTAATATGGCCAAGGCGCAAATGCCAAAGATAAGTCTTATTAGAGTGAGAAGTTTTAAGTCTTTTTGAGTTATTATCATTTATCTCAGCATTAAGCAACAAGTCCATCTTAGGTTTGATAAAATATAGATTATTTTGCATCCATCCAGAACAGATAAAAGATTTGTTTTTACGAATCACCACTTTTTCATTAAAAGATACCACGTAGGAGTCTTTAAATAAAGAAGATACAGAAATTAAATTCCTTTTAAATTTAGGAACATAAAAACAATCTCGCAAAATTAAACTCCTATAATTATCAAAATAAAGATGGACATCTCCCACTGCTTCCGCTGAGACCAAGGATCCATCGCCCATCCGAAGCGTTAAGTCTTCACGAAGTAGACTTCTCGTTTCTTTGAATCCCTGCAGAGAAACACAAACATGATTAGTTGCACCAGAATCTATGACCCAAATGTCACTGGATTCCTCAACCAAACAAGTTTCTAAATATAGAAGATCACACCTACCTCCCTTGGAAAGGAAGTCCTTGCAATGCTTCTTTATATGCCCGACCTTACCACAAAAGAAGCACTTAAGCTTCTTTGGGTTCTTCTTCTTCTTCTTCTTGCTCTTGGTAGCAATAGGAATAGAAGACTTCCCACTCTTGGCCCGTTGCTTCTTTCCATTCCCAGAGTTAGGATTGGAACCAGAAGCAGCTACCATATTGGCCTCTCCACCAGCAGGAGACTCCCTGATCAGCAGTTCAAACTCTTGTAACTGTTTCATCAGTTCTGTCAAGGTCATATCCCGTCTATTGCTTAGATTAAAAGTAGCTCTAAACGGAATAAATTCCTTAGACAGAGTCTCAAAGACCATAGTCATCTGAGTTTCAGCATCGATGTCGGCTCCATTGGTTTGAGCCTCAGCGAGGTAACCCATGACCAACATCATGTGCTCCTTTACAGATGTCCCCGGTCTCTGTCTACAGTTTAAGAGTTTCCGAAGCGCCCCTTGCCGCTTTGTTATGGCCTGGCCTCCAAACATATCCTCAAGATTATCCAAGATCTGCTTCGCAGTCTCATAATCCTGATGTTGAGCCTGCAGCACGTTATTCATGCTAGCCATAACATAGCAGCGGGCCTGATCATTAGCATCTTTCCAGCGGTCGTACGCTTGGAATTGCTCATTACTTGAGTCTCCCGTAGGCTCGGGAGGACAAGGAGTTGTCAGTACATATTTCAGTTTCTCAAAGGATAGGACGATGTCCAGGTTCCGTTTCCAATCATTATAGTTCTCACCGGTTAATTGGTTTTTGTCAAGTATCGATGATAAAGCGTTTTTAGACATTTTCAATCTACAATAAAGAATCATATACCAAACATAAGCAAACATATATAATAATTTAGTAAGATAACACAATCATGTAAAATCATACAAATGTGTTTATGTGTCAAAACCTTGAAAATATCACAACCTTACAACGATAATTCCCAACTCAGAATTCAACAAGCTCCTAGGGGAGTCATGCCAAATTCAATCAGGAACACGGATCCCCTCCTGATTAATATATGCCATCCAGGACCCGTATGATCCAGCATATACTAATAATCGTTTCTTTGGCCATTAATTTTATTAACAGAGCTCCTAGGGGAGGTTAATAATAAAATTAACGTGAGTGTATAACCACCGTTTCAATATTTTATCCATGATTTATAATCACCACCTAGGGGTGTGCAACCATAAATCATACTAAAATACCTTATCCTTTCAGAGATCCAATCTGGTACATGATAGAAATCCCTTCCTAGGGGTTGGGACCATCATGTTCTTCCTATGGACCAACGATGGAGGCCTTAGGTTCTCTCTTCGAAAACCTTCTCCCACTCAATCTTTTGAAGTCAAGGTTTTATTTTAAAATTATGCATGAACAATTTTAATATGAGCGGCACTCCCTATTCTATATGACATGTTATCAATATACATGGTAAATCATATTATAATGCAGACAAGCAAAGCAATCAAGCAAAGCTACAAGCATAATAATAATAACCGTAATATTATGGTTCCACCCTAGAGAATAGAAAAACTAAGATTACAAGAGAATAATCGAGACATTTATCGATTCTTCATCCTTGAATCCTCAAGCTGTATCCTTCTTCATGTAATATCCATCTTCAAGTCCTCAATCCCGTATGAATCGAACACTTCATATTTCCGGTCATATCCAAATTTAATGTTTCTCAGAATCGTCCCAAAAATAAAATTAAAACTGCACTGAAAAAATCGCACCTTTTCTGGACACCTGGCAGCTCTCGGTCGGCAGGCCGATCTGGGTGATCGGTCTGCCGATCATGGTGGTTCGGCCTGCCGAACATGAAGGTTCGGCCTGCCGGCAGAGCACCAAAATTTCTGCCCCACTGTCGGCCTGCCGGACCGTACGTCCGGCCTGCCGATCTGTGACCTTCGGCCTGCCGAACTGTGAGGTCCGGCATGCCGACCGAGCAGAAAACCCTCAATCCAGAAAATACAATTTTAATGCAATTCATCAATTTTATTTTCAACAATTCAAAAACATAAAATTAGAGACTCAGGAAATACCTGGAGGCGCCATCATCAATCTTTAAGTTCCGACTTCTCGTTCCGTCTTCTCCGAATAATTATTTAATTACAAAATTCTTACAAATTAAAAATTAAATAATAATTCCTAGACGGAGATGATAGTCCGCCATCTAATTACATGAAAAACCTAGATACACATTCTAACCTCTAAGGAACCATAACCGGTATTAATTAATTAATAAATAATTAAACAACAATTTAATCAACCATAATTAATTAATAAACATTCACCACATAATCCATGACAACATATATATTATATAGAAACCTAGAGTGCCATCTCTCTATAAAATTTAATTCAAGCATAGGAGAGATTAAGATCACAAAATTTATGCATATAACATGATCACAAACTTGCAAATTTATGTAAAAACCTCGGCTCTGATACCAATTGTTGGAAACAAAGTGCGCAGCGGAATTTTTAAAAATTTTCATCAGAGTATTTTCCAAAATACAAGTATGACATGTTATATGTATAAATTAAACAGATCTTACTAACCTCAGTGTGCCGAAGAACCTCCGCGACCTGTGTAGAGAAGTAACGTTCCAGAAGAGCCTCAACCAACTGGTCTTCTTTGCTATTCTCTATCCACAACCGGAGTGAGTGTGGGCTCACACGTACAGCTCTTCCACCGGTGACTCTCCTTCCAACCAATAGAGAGAACCCAAAGCTAGTGTTCGTGATTTGTGAACAAAAGCTCTCAGGGAGTTTTCAGATGCTCACTAGAAGAGTATCACTCTTAATCTCTCAAATTGATCTGAGTAAATCATTAGACTCACTCCCTTTTTATACCTATTGGTCCTTGGGGTCAGTCCATATCAGATTAGGTCTCAAAAATCGAAACAGAATCAAGTTCGGATCAATATCTGATAAGATACGCGTGAAAAACGCGTAATCTTAGCTGTCGCGGTCGGCATGCCGAACTGTGAGATAGGCAGGCCGAACTGGCCAGTTCGGCAGGCCGAACTTTCTGATCGGCAGGCCGAACTGCCGAGAAAAAATCTCCGCGAATCTTTTATTTTCCACCCGAGATTCTAAAGGATAAAGTCTCAGTTTTGATTCAAATAGCCCAATAGAAAAGATATCTGATCAAAACAAACTTTATCAAGATAATCTCTAAGAAAATAAATCAATTCACAATAATTCTACAAGTTTATCTTGTTCTAATTGTCCAAAATTAAAACAACCGATAAACAGACAAGAATTATCCGAACGCCATAATTCAACAAGTTCATCTTGAACTAATTTCTTACATAATTAATTCAACCGATAAACAGACATGAATTATTTGATTCTTATAAATTTTAAACCAATCTGATAAATCCGACATAAGTCACCAATTATTGGAAAAGCACGCCGTGTCGTTACAGGATTTTGTGAGCTAGCAAAGGGGACCAAAATGGACCTATAAAGTTCAAGCTCATGATAATTATGAAACCCAATATCCCAGATATACATTTCACAATTATCAACTCCAACGCTACTCCACTAAAAGCTTGGAGCTGCACTCTCGAACTTTATAGAATTACGAAGCTCGTGTAGCTAAGTCTCCATGACATATCATAGTGTATCGCATCCCCATATGATCATCCATAATCGGCTTAAGGACAAGTTCTGTCTTACCTTCCCGATTATTTTTATCTTACGTTCCATTGTCTCACCATTAGAAAACTTACCATCCAAAGATAGTATACCATTCGGTTACACCTATGTATCCAAATGGTTGAGCGCTCCAGTTTTCCAATTACAGGACAACGCATATAAGAGGATATCATTACTCCTAAAGAGGAGCTATGGATTCCATATCTATGAATAACAAGTCTACGCTATCAAGAGTCATGCCTCCAACGTACCGGCATGCATGCCACTATAGAGATGTGGGAGTCACCCATTGGTACATCAAAAGACACAAGTCGAGACAACGGGCCCATTATTCATCTCAGGATTAAGATACAATACAAATGACTTGTCTAAAGTGAATCGATTTGCCAAGACAGAATTATTAATCCAAATCAATTCACTTTATGTCCCGATCCAACACATCGTCACCTATGACAACGCGCCAATGTTTCTATTCACGGAGTCCAACTCCGATGGCCAAGACAAACCATCTCCCAAAAGGGATATAGACAACATAACAATCTTTACATGAATAAAGCGCCCAACTTTATTCCCTCGATTGCGGATCATATATTTTAGACCATCACCTTAAGAGTCGTGTCTACCGCATAATCATCCCATCATATGCCCAACTCTTAAGGTTTAGACTGACAGTCTCAGACTACTGTTTGCTTATCATACATTCAACAAATATGAACGTAAAGAGGACAATATTTGGTATATATAAATGAATAAATTCTTTATTGATAAAAATGTCTCCAAAAACGTATTACATTTTTACTCCTTAGAGCATACATGTCTAACAATCTCCCACTTGCACTAAGTGAGTAAATACTGCAAATTTCGCATCCCCATAGCTTCCACATGCCTTTCGAAGACTCTCCCAGAAAGTGTCTTCGTAAATGGATCAGCTAAATTGTCCTCTGACGCGATCTTGCACACCGTGACATGCCCGCTCTCAACGAAGTCCTTTATCACATGATACTTCCGATCAATATGCTTACTCTTCTTGTGAAATCTTGGTTCCTTAGCATTAGCTACCGCCGCACTGTTATCACAGTACAGTGATACCGCTTTATCCATACCAGGAACTACCTCAAGATCCCCAAGGAACTTGCGGAGCCACACTGCTTCTTTCGAAGCATCACTAGCCGCCACATACTCGGCCTCCATCGTTGAATCCGAAGTGCAATCTTGCTTCGCACTTCTCCAACTGATGGCACCGCCACCCAGAGTAAACACAAACCCTGAAGTCGATTTCCTAGAATCCAGGCAGGATTGAAAATCCGAATCAGTGTATCCTAGAGGAGTTAAATCCTCACCCGAATACACAAGCATATACCCTCGAGTCCTTCTCAGGTACTTGAAAATATGCTTTACCGCAACCCAATGGTTCGGTCCTGGATCCGCCTGAAATCGACTCACAATCCCGACCGCATAGCTAATATCCGGTCGAGTGCAAAGCATGGCATACATGAGACTACCCACTGCCGAAGCATAAGGTACCTTCTTCATGTATTCTCTTTCTTCATAAGACTTTGGAGAGTCTTTCTTAGAAAGAGTAATTCCAGACCTAGATGGTTGCCCACCTTTCTTGGAATCCTGCATTGCAAACCTCCTGAGAATTTTATCTATGTAGCCGGCCTGTGACAAAGCTATCATTTTGTTCTTCCTATCCCGAAAGATCTGGATACCGAGAACAAAATTAGCCTCACCCTAAGTCCTTCATGTCAAACTGCTTGGTCAACCATAATTTGACCGATGACAATGCCCCAACGTCATTGCCAATTAGCAGAATGTCATCTACATAGAGTAGTAGAAAAACCACCTTCCCATTCTTAATGTGTTTGTAAACACATGGTTCATCCACATTTTGTGAGAACCCATAAGTCTTGATCACTTGATCAAATCTTATGTTCCAAGAACGAGAAGCCTGCTTAAGTCCATAAATTAGACTTTAGCAGCTTACAAACCTTACCCTCTTGACCCGCGACCTTGAACCCGTCTGGTTGTTCCATATAAATGGACTCATCAAGATAGCCATTCAGAAAAGCCGTCTTGACATCCATCTGCCAAATCTCGTAGTCGAGAGCGGCAGCTATGGACAAGAGAATCCGGATGGACTTAAGCATGGCTACAGGCGAAAAGGTTTCCTCATAATCGATTCCTTCCTTTTGCGTATAACCCTTAGCTACCAGTCTAGCCTTAAAGGTTTCGACCTTTCCATCCACTCCTCTTTTCCTCTTGTAGATCCACTTACATCCCTATGGGTTTTACCCCTTCGGGAAGATCCACAAGCTCCCAGACCCGATTAGTCTCCATAGACTTCATCTCTAATGTTCATGGCCTCTGTCCAGAGTCTTGAATCAACATCCTCCATAGCTTCTGCGTAAGTATAAGGATCCCTGTCATGTTCATCCGGTTCAGCCAAAAAGACCTCCCCATTGAACATATACCTCTCAGGTTGACGCCCGATCCTCCCACTACGCCGAAGCCCCTGAGGTTGTTGTTCAGGTTTGTTTGGTTTTTCTACACCGATCGGAATGGTTTCGTTCGGAACCTCCGGAGTAAACGGATCACCCCTCAACTCCTCAAGCACCACTTTGCTTTGAGGTTTAAAGTCGTTCATGTAACTCTCCTCAAGGAAAGTTGCATTAGTTGAAACCACGACTTTATTTTCCTTTGGGTTATAAAAATAACCCCCTTTAGTCCCTTTTGGATATCCTACAAACACGCAAACTTCTGAACGTGCTTCCAACTTATTCGGATCCTTAAACAGGACATGAGCTGGACATCCCCATATGCGAATATGGTTTAAGGATGTCTTCCGTCTTGTCCACAACTCGTGAGGAGTTTTAGGGACCGATTTTGAAGGCACATTGTTCAAAAGATAACATGCGGTTTGTAGTGCATATCCCCAAAAGGATAAAGGCAATGATGAATAACTCATCATGGACCGAATCATGTCCAACAAAGTCCTATTCCTTCTCTCTGCTACGCCATTCTGCTGCGGAGTGCCCGGCGCAGTCAAATGGGATAAAATCCCATTCTCTAACAAGTGTCCCAAGAACTCATCAGAAAGGTATTCCCCACCTCGATCAGATCGAAGTGCCTTTATGGGTCTACCCAATTGCTTTTCCACTTCAGCCCGAAACTCCCTGAACTTATCATAAGTTTCGCTTTTGTGGTGCATTAGGTACACATACCCATATCTTGAGTAATCGTCAATAAAAGTGACGAAGTACTCATACCCTCCTCGTGCCCGGATGTTCATCGGTCCGCAAACATCACTATGCACAAGTTCTAGAACCCCTTCGGCCCTATTGCCCTTAGACCCGTATGGTCTTTTGGTCATTTTACCCTCCAAACAAGACTCACATTGAGGTATAGATTCCACCTTTAAGTGACTTAAAGGTCCATCCCTTACCAACCTTTGAATCCTATTCAGGTTAATATGGCCAAGGCGCAAATGCCAAAGATAAGTCTTATTAGAGTGAGAAGTTTTAAGTCTTTTTGAGTCATTATCATTTATCTCAGCATTAAGCAATAGGTCCATCTTAGGTTTGATAAAATATAGATTATTTTGCATCCATCCAGAACAGATAAAAGATTTGTTTTTACGAATCACCACTTTTTCATTAAAAGATACCACGTAGGAGTCTTTAAATAAAGAAGATACAGAAATTAAATTCCTTTTAAATTTAGGAACATAAAAACAATCTCGCAAAATTAAACTCCTATAATTATCAAAATAAAGATGGACATCTCCCACTGCTTCCGCTGAGACCAAGGATCCATCGCCCATCCGAAGCGTTAAGTCTTCACGAAGTAGACTTCTCGTTTCTTTGAATCCCTGCAGAGAAACACAAACATGATTAGTTGCACCGGAATCTATGACCCAAATGTCACTGGATTCCTCAACCAAACAAGTTTCTAAATATAGAAGATCACACCTACCTCCCTTGGAAAGGAAGTCCTTGCAATGCTTCTTTATATGCCCGACCTTACCACAAAAGAAGCACTTAAGCTTCTTTGGGTTCTTCTTCTTCTTCTTCTTGCTCTTGGTAGCAATAGGAATAGAAGACTTCCCACTCTTGGCCCGTTGCTTCTTTCCATTCCCAGAGTTAGGATTGGAACCAGAAGCAGCTACCATATTGGCCTCTCCACCAGCAGGAGACTCCCTGATCAGCAGTTCAAACTCCTGTAACTGTTTCATCAGTTCTGTCAAGGTCATATCCCGTCTATTGCTCAAATTAAAAGTAGCTCTAAACGGAATAAATTCCTTAGACAGAGTCTCAAAGACCATAGTCATCTGAGTTTCAGCATCGATGTCGGCTCCATTGGTTTGAGCCTCAGCGAGGTAACCCATGACCAACATCATGTGCTCCTTTACAGATGTCCCCGGTCTCTGTCTACAGTTTAAGAGTTTCCGAAGCGCCCCTTGCCGCTTTGTTATGGCCTGGCCTCCAAACATGTCCTCAAGATTATCCAAGATCTGCTTCGCAGTCTCATAATCCTGATGTTGAGCCTGCAGCACGTTGTTCATGCTAGCCATAACATAGCAGCGGGCCTGATCATTAGCATCTTTCCAGCGGTCGTACGCTTGGAATTGCTCATTACTTGAGTCTCCCGTAGGCTCGGGAGGACAAGGAGTTGTCAGAACATATTTCAGTTTCTCAAAGGAAAGGACGATGTCCAGGTTCCGTTTCCAATCATTATAGTTCTCACCGGTTAATTGGTTTTTGTCAAGTATCGATGATAAAGCGTTTTTAGACATTTTCAATCTACAATAAAGAATCATATACCAAACATAAGCAAACATATATAATAATTTAGTAAGATAACACAATCATGTAAAATCATACAAATGTGTTTATGTGTCAAAACCTTGAAAATATCACAACCTTACAACGATAATTCCCAACTCAGAATTCAACAAGCTCCTAGGGGAGTCATGCCAAATTCAATCAGGAACACGGATCCCCTCCTGATTAATATATGCCATCCAGGACCCGTATGATCCAGCATATACTAATAATCGTTTCTTTGGCCATTAATTTTATTAACAGAGCTCCTAGGGGAGGTTAATAATAAAATTAACGTGAGTGTATAACCACCGTTTCAATATTTTATCCATGATTTATAATCACCACCTAGGGGTGTGCAACCATAAATCATACTAAAATACCTTATCCTTTCAGAGATCCAATCTGGTACATGATAGAAATCCCTTCCTAGGGGTCAGGGACCATCATGTTCTTCCTATGGACCAACGATGGAGGCCTTAGGTTCTCTCTTCGAAAACCTTCTCCCACTCAATCTTTTGAAGTCAAGGTTTTATTTTAAAATTATGCATGAACAATTTTAATATGAGCGGCACTCCCTATTCTATATGACATGTTATCAATATACATGGTAAATCATATTATAATGCAGACAAGCAAAGCAATCAAGCAAAGCTACAAGCATAATAATAATAACCGTAATATTATGGTTCCACCCTAGAGAATAGAAAACTAAGATTACAAGAGAATAATCGAGACATTTATCGATTCTTCATCCTTGAATCCTCAAGCTGTATCCTTCTTCATGTAATATCCATCTTCAAGTCCTCAATCCCGTATGAATCGAACACTTCATATTTCCGGTCATATCCAAATTTAATGTTTCTCAGAATCGTCCCAAAAATAAAATTAAAACTGCACTGAAAAATTGCACCTTTTCTGGACACCTGCATGCTCTCGGTCGGCAGGCCGATCTAGGTGATCGGTCTGCCGATCATGGTGGTTCGGCCTGCCGAACATGAAGGTTCGGCCTGCCGGCAGAGCACCAAAATTTCTGCCCCACTGTCGGCCTGCCGGACTGTACGTCCGGCCTGCCGATCTGTGACCTTCGGCCTGCCGAACTGTGAGGTCCGGCATGCCGACCGAGCAGAAAACCTTCAATCCAGAAAATACAATTTTAATGCAATTCATCAATTTTATTTTCAACAATTCAAAAACATAAAATTAGAGACTCAGGAAATACCTGGAGGCGCCATCATCAATCTTAAGATCCGACTTCTCGTTCCGTCTTCTCCGAATAATTATTTAATTACAAAATTCTTACAAATTAAAAATTAAATAATAATTCCTAGACGGAGATGATAGTCCGCCATCTAATTACATGAAAAACCTAGATACACATTCTAACCTCTAAGGAACCATAACCGGTATTAATTAATTAATAAATAATTAAACAACAATTTAATCAACCATAATTAATTAATAAACATTCACCACATAATCCATGACAACATTATATATTATATAGAAACCTAGAGTGCCATCTCTCTATAAAATTCAATTCAAGCATAGGAGAGACTAAGATCACAAAATTTATGCATATAACATGATCACAAACTTGCAAATTTATGTAAAAACCTCGGCTCTGATACCAATTGTTGGAAACAAAGTGCGCAGCGGAATTTTAAAAATTTTTCATCAGAGTATTTTCCAAAACACAAGTTTGACATGTTATATGTATAAATTAAACAGATCTTACTAACCTCAGTGTGCCGAAGAACCTCCGCGACCTGTGTAGAGAAGTAACGTTCCAGAAGAGCCTCAACCAACTGGTCTTCTTTGCTATTCTCTATCCACAACCGGAGTGAGTGTGGGCTCACACGTACAGCTCTTCCACTGGTGACTCTCCTTCCAACCAACTAGAGAGAACCCAAAGCTAGTGTTCGTGATTTGTGAACAAAAGCTCTCAGGGAGTTTTCAGATGCTCACTAGAAGAGTATCACTCTTAATCTCTCAAATTGATCTAAGTAAATCATTAGACTCACTCCCTTTTTATACCTATTGGTCCTAGGGTCAGTCCAAATTAGATTAGGTCTCAAAAATCGAAACAGAATCAAGTTCGGATCAATATCTGATAAGATCCGCAGTGAAAACGCGTAATCTTAGACTGTCGTCGGTCGGCATGCCGAACTTTCTGATAGGCAGGCCGAACAGGCCAGTTCGACAGGCCGAACACGTCATTCGGCAGGCCGAAACTGTCGGAGAAAAAATCTCCGTGAATCTTTTATTTTCCACCCGAGATTCTAAAGGATAAAGTCTCAGTTTTGATTCAAATAGCCCAATAGAAAAGATATCTGATCAAAACAAACTTTATCAAGATAATATCTAAGAAAATAAATCAATTCACAATAATTCTACAAGTTTATCTTGTTCTAATTGTCCAAAATTAAAACAACCGATAAACAGACAAGAATTACCCGAACGCAATAATTCAACAAGTTCATCTTGAACTAATTTTCTTACATAATTAATTCAACCGATAAATAGACATGAATTATTTGATTCTTATAAATTTTAAACCAATCTGATAAATCCGACATAAGTCACCAATTATTGAAAAGCACGCCGTGTCGTTACAGGATTTTGTGAGCTAGCAAAGGGGACCAAAATGGACCTATAAAGTTCAAGCTCATGATAATTATGAAACCCTAATATCCCAGATATACATTTCACAATTATCAACTCCAACGCTACTCCACTAAAAGCTTGGAGCTGCACTCTTGAACTTTATAGAATTACGAAGCTCGTGTAGCTAAGTCTCCATGACATATCATAGTGTATCGCATCCCCATATGATCATCCATAATCGGCTTAAGGACAAGTTCTGTCTTACCTTCCCGATTATTTTTATCTTACGTTCCATTGTCTCACCATTAGAAAACTTACCATCCAAAGATAGTATACCATTCGGTTACACCTATGTATCCAAATGGTTGAGCGCTCCAGTTTTCTAATTACAGGACAACGCATATAAGAGGATATCATTACTCCTAAAGAGGAGCTATGGATTCCATATCTATGAATAACAAGTCTACAGCTATCAAGAGTCATGCCTCCAACGTACCGGCATGCATGCCACTATAGAAATGTGGGAGTCACCCATTGGTACATCAAAAGACACAAGTCGAGACAACGGGCCCATTATTCATCTCAAGGATTAAGATACAATACAAATGATTGTCTAAAGTGAATCGATTTGCCAAGACAGAATTATTAATCCAAATCAATTCACTTTATGTCCAGATCCAACACATCGTCACCTATGACAACGTGCCAATGTTTCTATTCATGGAGTCCAACTCCGATGGTCAAGACAAACCATCTCCCAAAAGGGATATAGACAACATAACAATCTTTACATGAATAAAGCGCCCAACTTTATTCCCTCGATTGCGGATCATATGTTTTAGACCGTCACCCTAAGAATTGTCTCTTCCACAAATCATCCCATCATATGCCCAATTCTTAAGGTTTAGACTGACAGTCTTAGACTACTGTTTGCTTATCATACATTCAACAAATATAAACGTAAAGAGGACAATATTTGGTATATATAAATGAATAAATTCTTTATTGATAAAAATGTCTCCAAAAACGTATTACATTTTTACTCCTTAGAGCATACATGTCTAACAGGTTATTCTTGGGCCAGATGAGATCCGTGATAGCAACGAGAAAGTTGCTTTGATTCGAGGTCAATTGAGGGAAGCTTAGAGTCGACAGAAGAGTTATGCGGATAGAAGACGTAGACCCTTAGAGTTCGCGGTAGGAGATTTTGTTCTCTTGAAGGTATCGCCTCGTAAAGGAAATATGCTATTCGGAGTGAGTGGAAAGCTTGCATCGAGGTATATTGGGCCGTTCAAGATCACTCAGCGTGTTGGTGTGGTTGTTTATCGACTCAACCTTTCACCCAAACTTTCTCATGTTCATGACGTGTTTCACGTGTCGATGCTTAGGAAGTGTCCGCCTGAGTAGGGTAAGATAGTTTCATTTCGTGATGTGCAGGTTTGAGAAGATACGACGTATGAGGAGGTGTCGATTCAGATCATCGATCGAAAAGTGATCAGTTTGCGTCGTCATGAGATACCATTGGTAAAGGTAGTGTGGCAGCATCACGGGGTTGATGAAGCCACTTGGGAACTAGAGTCGAGTATGCGGGAGTTGTATCCGCATTTGTTTTGTTTCTGAATTGAAATGTAAATTTCGAGGGCAAAATTTCTTTGAGGGGTGGAGAGTTGTAACGCCCTGAAATTTATTTAAAGTTATTGTAATGTAAAATGATGAATTAGTGTGCCATAATTAATGTTTCGGCATTAATTTGATTATTTGGTCAAATTTTGTATTTTAGGTTGTTTTGTTAATTTGATAAATTCAAATGATTTCTTATTGTTTTAAAATAATGTTTTGAGTTTTAAAGCACAATAGTTTGTAAAATGTTAAAAATATTCCGTTTTACAAAACCGTGGGCAGCATTTAGTTTTCGTACAGTAAAACCGCCCACCGTTTATCTCTATTTATTTTCTCTCCCCTTCCTGTCTCTTCACTCTTAGCTCTCACTCACTCTCTCCTCTTCTCTCCCATGTGATCTCTCTCATCTCCTCTCTCGGTTTCTCTCTTCTCTCTTAATTTCTCTCAAATTTTTGAATCAAAATTCAAATCCAAGCTTCGCGTTAGCAAGAAGGAAGCTCGGGGATGTGATTTGACTACCAAGAACGCGGATTGAAGCTTCGATTCGAGGTTAGTTTTGATATTTCTAAACTTTTTCAAAATTTTCTAATTTTGTACATTTTTGAAATCTAGGTTTTTTTGAGCTTAGAAAACTCTTGGTTTGAGTTAAATGAACTTAGAACAACTAGAATCTAAGCTTGGATTGAAGAAAAACTGATTGGATTCAAGATTTTTCATTTTTCCTCATTTTTTCCCATTTTTGGGATTTTTGTGCTTAAATCTTGTTTAAATGAGTTCAAAAGTGTTCTATTATGTTTTTCTATCATCTATGATTGTTTTCCATGCCTGAGATTTGAGAAAAGCAGGTTAAAATCAAGATTTGGATTTTAGGAGCCCAAACCCCGTGGCTGGAATTTCTGGGTTTTTTCAGTTCGGTAGGCCGGATTCAAGAGATCGGCAGGCCGGACTCACCCGTTCGGTAGGCCGAACCTGGGAAATGTCCGACCGACCGGACTTGATTTTCGGCAAGCCAAACTACATAGTTCAGCCGGCCGAAGCAGGGAGTCTGGCAGGCCGGCAAAGCATGGAAAACTTTGTGATTTTTCACCCGTTTTCACTATTTTGAACCCCGATTTAAATTCGAACCTTGTAAAATGATTTTAAGAATACAAATGGCACACTAGGACATCATGAAATGGTTTAGTAACATAGAATGTCTCAAACTAGATATTGATTGACTTAGTGTATATCTAGGATCGTTCGTGGTTTCGCGGAGCTAACGTAAACGGACACGGATTTCAGTGTGGGGCACCAGCATGAGTATCGAGGTAGGACTTCTACCCATTCCTTGGTAGCCTAGTTTTAAAATGATTTGGCTTTGAAAAGGGTTTCTATAAAAATGTTTTCAACGGTTGATTGAAAATGGATTTATCGGTTATATTTTAATAAACTTTGAACTGAAATGAACTTCATAATGAATGTAAATGACACTACTCGATAAATGGGTTTTGAATGATGATGAAAATAAACACAAAGGCATGATGCCATATCAGAGATCAGGTCGTGTAGCGATCGACCTTGGGTGCAGGTCCCGAAGCCTAGCTGGGCCACTACGGTGGTGATATCCTTATGGTTTGCCTAGGAAAAGAGAATAATGTGTTTCTGGTCAACCGAATAAACTGTTTTGGGTAAGAACGGTTTTATTTAAATGTATTAAGTTTATTTATTCAATGTTTCTTATATATAATTCCCTGAATAATGAGATTTTCCTTTGTATTAAATGATTTAATAAAATACTGTCTTGGTAAGCCTTTCGCTGGCATTTCATTTGTTTTCAAATTACGCCCCCCCCCCTCTAGGTGGTTTCTCATTTAGGTTCAGAGAGGATTCAACAGACCGAACGCAGGAGCAGTAGAAGGAATAATAGATTATTTGTATTATTTGAACAAGACATGTAATGTTTTTAATTTTCCTTGTACTTGGACTGTAGTTGTATCATTATATTATCAGTATTGTGTGTGTGCACAAGTTGTGGGTCAGTGGGACCCATACTCGCGGTTCTTTATCATTTTATTATTCGCTTAATGTTTATGAACCCCTTTCATACACTATTGTTTTGAAACTTTCACATTTTTAGATATTTGATTTAACCCCTAAACTCTTGATTTTAATTAAATTCTCCTTTAATTAATTTAAATAATCTGCTACGTCACCTCCCGTACTCCAAGGCATGACAATGTCATCTACATAGAGGAGTAGAAAAACCACCTTCCCATCCTTAATGTGTTTGTAAACACATCGTTCATCCACATTTTGTGAGAACTCATAAGTCTTGATCACCTAATCAAATCTTATGTTCCAAGAACAAAAAGCCTGCTTAAATCCATAAATTGACTTTAGTGGCCTACAAACCTTACCCTCTTGACCTGTGACCTTGAACCTATCTGGTTGTTCTATATAAATGGACTCATCAAGATAGCCATTTAGAAAAGCCATCTTGACATCCATCTGTCAAATCTCATAGTCAAGAGCAACAGCTATGGACATGAGAATCCGGATAGACTTAAGCATAGCTACAGGCGAAAAGGTTTCCTCATAATCAATTCCTTCCTTTTGCGTATAACCCTTAGCTACCAATCTAGCCTTAAAGGTTTCAACCTTTCCATCCATTCCTCTTTTCCTCTTCTAGATCCACTTACACCCTATGGGTTTTACCCCTTCGGGAAGATCCACAATCTCCTAGACCTGATTAGTCTCCATAGACTTCATCTCCAACTTATTCGGATCCTTAAACAGGACATGAGCTGGACATCCCCATATGCGAATATGGTTTAAGGATGTATTCCTACCCATCTACAACTCGTGAGGTGTTTCAGGGACCGATTTTGAAGGCACATTGTTCAAAAGATAACATGCTATTTGTAATGCATATCCCCAAAAGGATAAAGGTAGTGATGAATAACTCATCATGGACCTAATCATGTCCAACAAAGTCCTATTTCTTTTCTCCACTATGCTGTTCTGCTACGGAGTGCTTGGTGCAATCAAATGGGATAATATCCCATTCTCTAATAAGTGTCCCAAGAACTCGTTAGAAAGGTATTCTCCACCTCGATCGGATCAAAGTACCTTTATGGGTCTACCCAATTGCTTTTCCACTTCAGCCCAAAACTCGCTGAACTTGTCAAAAGTTTTGCTTTGTGGTGCATCAAGTACACATACCCATATCTTGAATAATCGTTAATAAAAGTGACGAAGTACTCATACCCTCCTTGTGCCTGGATGTTCATCGGTCTGCAAACATCACCATGCATAAGTTCTAGAACCCCTTCGGCCCGATTGCCCTTAGACCCGAATGGTCTTTTGGTCATTTTACCCTCCAAACAAGATTTATATTGAGGTATAGATTCCACCTTTAAGTGACTTAAAGGTCCATCCCTTACCAACCTTTGGATCCTATTCAAGTTAATATGACCAAGGCACAAATGCCAAAGATAAGTCTTATTAGAGTGAGAAGTTTTAAGTCTTTTAAAGTTATTATCATTCATCTCAGCATTAAGCAATAAGTCCATCTTAGGTTTGATAAAATATAGATTATTTTGCATCAATTCAAAACAGATAAAAGATTTATTTTTACAAATCACCACTTTATCATTAAAAGAAACTAAGTAGGAGTCTTTAAATAAACAAGCTACAGAAATTAAATTCCTTTTAAATTTAGGAACATAAAACAATCTTGCAAAAATAAATTCCTATAATTATCAAAATAAAGATGGACGTCTCCCACTGCTTCCGCTGAGACCAAGGATCCATCACCTATCTGAAACGTGAAGTCCTCATGCAGTAGACTTCTTGTTTCTTTGAACCCCTGTAGAGAAACACAAACATGATTAGTTGTACCGGAATTTATGACCCAAATGTCACATGATTCTTCAACCAAACAAGTTTCTAAATATAGAAGATCACACCTACCTCCTTTGGAAAGGAAGCCCTTGCAATGCTTCTTGATATGCCCGACCTTTCCACAAAAGAAGCACTTAAGCTTCTTTGGGTTCTTCTTCTTCTTCTTCTTGCTCTTGGTGCTAGCAGGAATAGAAGACTTCTCATTCTTGGCTTGTTTCTTTTTTCCATTCCCGAAGTTGAGATTGGAACCAGAAGCAGCTACCATGTTGGCCTCATCACCCGCAGGAGACTCCCTGATTAGCAGTTCAAACTCCTATAACTGTTTCATCAATTCCGTCAAGGTCATATCCTGTCTATTGCTTAAATTAAAAGTATCTCTAAATAGAATAAATTCCTTAGACAAAGTCTCAAAGACCATAGTCATCTAAGTTTCAGCATCGATGTCGGCTCCATTGGTTTGAGCCTCAACGAGGTAACCCATGACCAACATCATATGCTCCTTTACAAATGTCCTTGGCCTCTGTCTACAGTTTAGAAGTTTCCAAAGCACCCCTTGCCGCTTTATTATGGCTTGGCCTCCAAACATATCTTCAAGATTATCCAAGATCTGCTTTGTAGTCTCATAATCCTAATGTTGAGCCTACAATACGTTATTCATGCTGGCCATAACATAGCAAAGGGCCTAATCATTTGCATCTTTCCAGCAATCATACACTTAGAATTGCTCATTAGTGGAGTCTCTCGCAGGCTCAGGAGGACAAGGAGTTGTCACCACAAATTTCAGTTTTTCAAAGGAGACGACGATATCCAGGTTCCGTTTCCAATCATTATAATTCTCTCTAGTTAATAGGTTTTTGTCAAGTATCGATGATAAAGCATTTTTAGACATTTTTAATCTACAATAAAGAATCATATATCAAACATAAACAAACATATAATAATAATTTAGTAAGATAACACAATCATATAAAAAAAATACAAATGTATTTATGTGTTAAAACCTTGAAAATATCACAACCTTACAACGATAATTCCCAACTTAGAATTCAACAAGCTCCTAGGGGAGTCATGCCAAATTCAATCAGGAACACGGACCCCCTCCTGATTAATATATGCCATCCAGGACCCGTATGATCCAGCATATATTAATAATCATTTCTTTGGCTATTAATTTTATTAACAGAGCTCCTAGGGGACGTTAATAATAAAAGTAACGTGAGTGTATAACCATCATTTCAATATTTTATCCATGATTTATAATCACCATTTAGGGGTGTGCAACCATAAATCATGCTAAAATACATTATCCTCTCAGAGATCCAATCTGGTACATGATAAAAATCCCTTCCTAGGGGTCGGGACCACCATGTTCTGCCTATGGACCAACGATGGAGGCCTTAGGTTCTCTCTTTGAAAACCTTCTCTCACTCAATCTTTTGAAATCAAGGTTCTATTTTAAGAATATACATGAACAATTTTAATATGAGCGGCACTTCTTATTCTATATGACATGTTATCAATATACATGGCAAATCATATTATAATGTAAACAAGCAAAGCTACAAGCAAAATAATAAATAACCGAAGTTTTATGGCTCCACCCTCGAGAATAGAAAACTAAGATTACAAGAGAATTATCAAGACGTATTATCGATTCTTCATCCTTGAATCCTCCAGCTGTATCCTTCTTCATGTAATCCCCATCTTTAAGTCTTCAATCTCATATGAATTGAATACTTCATATTTCTAGTCATATCCAAATTTAATGTTTCTCAGAATTGTCCCAAAAACAAAATTAAAACTGCATTGAATAAACTGTACCTTTTCTAGAAATTTTTCAGCTCTTGGTCGGCAGGCCGATTTGGGTGATCGGCTGCTCCATCGGCCTGTCAATCTGGATGATCGGCCTACTGACTCATGATAGTTTGGCTTGCTGCCAGAACCACCTGATTTCTGCCCCACTGATGGCCTATTGAACCTCACGTCCGACCTGTCGATCTGTGACCATCGGCCTACCGAACTGTGATGTTCGGCATGTCAACCGAGCAAAAATCTCCCATTCTAGAAAATACAATTTATAATGCAATTCATCAATTTAATTTTCAACAATTCAAAAAACAAAAATTAGAGACTCAAGAAATACCTTAGAGCACCTATCATCATTCTTCTAGATCCAACTTCTAAATCCATCTTCTCAATTCGTCTTCTCCAAATAATTATTTAATTACAAAATTCTTATAAATTTAAAATAAATAATAATTCCTAGACGGAGATGATAGTCTGCCATCTAATTACATGAAAAACCTAGATACACATTCTAACCTCTAAGGAACCATAATCGGTATAAATTAATTAATTAATAAATAATTAAATAACCATTTAATCAATGATAATTAATTAATGAACATTCATCATATAATCCATGACAACATATATAATATATAGAAACCTAAAGTGCCAACTTTCTATAAAATTAAATTCAAGCATAGGAGAGATTAAAATCACAAAATTTATGCATATAACATGATCACAAACTCGTAATTTATGTAAAAACCATAGCTCTGATACCAATTGTTGGAAAAATAGTGCGCAGCAGAATTTTAAAAATTTTACATCGGACTATTTTCCAAAACACAAGTTTAACATGCTATATGCATAAATTAACCAAATCTTACTAACCTTTGTATGCCGAAGAACCCTCACAAAACATGAAGAGAAGTAACGTTCCAGAAGAGCCTCAAATAACTGCTCTTCTTTGCTATTCTCTATCCATGACCGGAGTGAGTGTGGGCTCACACGTACAGCTCTTTCACTAGGTGACTCTCCTTCCAACCAATCCAGAGAACCCAAAGCAAGTGTTCGTGATTTGTGAACAAAAGCTCTAAGAGAATTTTCAAATTCTCATTAGTAGAGTATCACTCTTAATCTCTCAATTGATCTCAATAACTTGTGTGACTTACCCTTTATTTATAGAGGTTGGGTCTAGGGTCACTCCTTATCAGATAAAGTCTCAAAAATTCTAATCAAAATCAAATTCGGATCAATATCATATGAAATCCGTGTGAAAATGCGTGATCTTTTTACTGCGCAATAGGCAGGCTGATCTGCCTGATAGGCAGGTTGAACTTGCCCCATCAGCGGGCCGAACTTGCCCCATCGGCTTGCAGAACTGCCGATAAAAAATCTCAGCGAATCTTTTATTTTCCACCCGAGATTCTATAGGATAAAGTCTTAGTTTTAATTCAAATAACCGAATAGAAAAGTTACCTAACTAAAACAACTTTATCTAGATAATCACCAAGAAAATAAATGAATTTTCAATAATTCTACAAGTTTATCTTGCTCTAATTTATCCAAAAATCAAATCAACCAATAAATAGACAAGAATTATCCGATCCTTACAATTTAACAAGTTTATCTTGAATTAATTTTTATCATAAAATTAATTCAACCGATAAAAAAACATGAATTATTTGATTCTTTCAAATTTCAACCAATCTAATAAATCTGACATAAGTTACCAATTATTGAAAAAGCACGCCGTATCGTTACAGAATGTTGTGAGCTAGCAAAGGGGACCAAATGGACCTATATAGTTCAAGCTTGCGATAATTATGAAACCCAATAACCCAGATATACATTTCATAATTATCAACTCCAATGTTACTCCACTAAAACCTTGGAGCTGTACTCTCAAACTACATAGAATTACGAAGCTCATATAGCTAAGTTCCCATGACATATCATAGTGTATCGTATTCGCATATGATAATCCATAATGGGCTTAAGGATAAGTTCTGTTTTACCTTCTTGATTATTTTTATCTTACGTTCCATTATCTCACAATCAGAAAACTTACTATCCAATGACAATATACCATTCGGTTACACCTATGTATCCCAATGGTTGAGTGCTCCAGTTTTCCAATTACAGGATAACGCATATAAGAGGATATCATTACTCCTAAAGAGGAGCTATGGATTCCATACCTATGAATAATAGGTCTATGCTATCAAGTGTCATGCCTCCAATGTACCGACATGCACACCACAATTAAGATGTAGGTGTCACCCTTTGTTTCATCAATAGACACAAGTCAAGACAATAGGCCCACTATTCATCTCAGGTTTAAGATACAACACAAATGATTGTCTAAAGTAAATCAATTTGCCGAGACAAAATTATTAATCCAAATTAATTCACTTTATGTCCCGATCCAACACATTGTCACCTATGGTAACGTGCCAATGTTTCTTTTCACGGAGTCCACCTCTGATGGTCAAGATAAACCATCTCCCAAAAGAGATATAGATAACATAAAAATCTTTGCATGAATAACGCGCCCAACTTTATTCCCTCTATTGCAAATCTTATGATTTAGACCATCACCTTAAGAATCGTGTCTTTCGCATAATCAGTCCATCATATGCCCAATTATTAAGGTTTAGACAGGCAGTCTTAGACTTTTGTTTGCTTAACATACATTCAACAAATATGAATGTAAGGAGGACAAGATTTGGTATATAAATAATGAATAAATTTTTTATTGATAAAAATGTCTCCAAAAACTTATTACATTTTTACTCCTTAGGGCAGACATGTCTAACAAGGAAGACATCCTTAAACCATATTCGCATATGGGGATGTATGGCTCATGTCCTATTTAAGGATCCGAATAAGTTTGAAGCACGTTTGGAAGTTTGCGTGTTTGCAGGATATCCAAAAGGGACTAAAGGCGGTTATTTCTATAACCCAAAGAAAAATAAAGTCATGGTTTCAACTAATGCAACTTTCCTTGAGGAGAGTTACATGGTCGACTTTAAACCTCGAAGCAAATTGGTGCTTGAGGAGTTAAGGAGTGATCCGATGACTTCGGAGGTTCCGAATGAAATGGTTCTGATCAGTGTAGAAAAATTGAACAAACCTAAACAACAACCTCAGGGGCTTTGGTGTAGTGGGAGGATTAGGCGTCAACCTGAGAGGCATATGTTCAATGGGGTGGTCTTCTTGGTTGAACCGGATGAACATGACAGGGATCCTTATACTTACACAGAGGCTATGGAGGATGTTGATTCAAAACTTTTGACAGAGGCCATGAACATAGAGATGAAGTCTACGGAGACTAATCAGGTCCGGGAGCTTGTGGATCTTCCCAAAGGGGTAAAACCCATAGGGTGTAAGTGGATCTAGAAGAGGAAAAGAGGAGTGGATGGAAAGGTCGAAACCTTTAAGGCTAGACTGGTTGCTAAGGGTTATACGTAAAAAGAATGAATCGATTATGAGAAAACCTTTTCGCCTGTAGCCATGCTTAAGTCCATCCAGATTCTCTTGTCCATAGCTGCCACTCTCAACTATGAGATTTAGTAGATGGATGTCAAGACGGCTTTTCTGAATGGCTATCTTGATGAGTCCATTTATATGGTACAACTAGACAGATTCAAGGTCAAGGGTCAAGAGGGTAAGGTTTGTAAGCTGCTGAAGTCAATTTATGGACTTAAGTAGGCTTCCCATTCTTGGAACATAAGATTTGATCAGGTGATCAAGACTTATAGGTTCTCACAAAATGTGGATGAGCCATGTGTTTATAAACACATTAAAGATGGGAAGGTGGGTTTTTTACTGCTCTATGTAGATGACATTCTACTGATTGGCAATGACATTGCCAATTAGTAATGGGTCAAATTATGGTTGACCAAGCAGTTTGACATGAAGGACTTGTGTGAGGCTAATTTTATTCTTGGTATCTAGATCTTTCGGATTAGGAAGAACAAAATGATAGCTTTGTCCCAGAATGGCTACATAGATAAATTTCTCAATCCCATGATGCTGCCACATGACTTTTACCAACGGTATCTCACGACGACGCAAACTAATCACTTTTTGGTCGATAATCTGAATCAGCACTTCTTCGTACGTCGTATCCCCCTGGACCTGCACATCGCGAAACGAAACTATCTTACCCTGCTCAGGTGGACACTTCCTAAGCATCGACACATGAAATACATTGTGAACATGAGAAAGTTCGGGCGGAAGATCAAGCAGATAAGCGACCACACCAACACGCTGAGTGATCTCGAACGGCCCAATATACCTCGGTGCGAGCTTTCCACTCACTCCGAACCGCATAGTTCCCTTACGAGGCGATACCCTCAAGAGAACGAAATCTCCAACCGCAAACTCTAAAGGTCTACGTCTCCTATCCACGTAGCTCTTCTGCCAACTCTGAGCTGCCCTCAACCGATCTCGAATCACCACGACTTTCTCGCTACTATCACGGGTCTCATCCGGCCCAAGAATAACCCTATCTTCTGTCTCGGCCCAACACACAGGTGACCGACACGGTCGCCCATACAACACCTCAAATGGTGCCATACCGATACTCTCCTGATAGCTATTATTGTACGTGAACTCTGCCAAATGCAAACATTGCTTCCAGTTCCCGCCGAAGTCCAACGCACAGGCACGCAACATATCCTCGAGAATCTGAATAACCCGCTCAGACTGCCAATCAGTCTGAGGATGAAACGCCGTACTGAAGTTCAAATCCGTACCTAAAGCCTCCTGAAAACTCCTCCAGTACTTAGCATTAAACATGGTGTCTCGATCAGAGGTGATGGACAAAGTAACTATATGCAACCTCATAATGTTCTGCGTATACAACTCTCCGAGAACCTTCCTAGAACACGTCGACCTAAACAGAATGAAATGCGCCGATTTCGTCAACCTGTCGACCACGACCCAAACTGCATCGTGCCGCTGCTCCGTCCTCAGCAAACCTGTGAGGAAATCCATCGTCACATGCTCCCATTTTCACCCTGAAATAGGAAGCGGCTGAAGCTGGCCTGCAAGCTTCTGATGCTTGGCTTTCACCTGGAGACACGTCGAACACTTGGCCACGTACTCTTGAACATCTTTCTTCATGCCTCTCCACCAATATTGCCTCTTCAAATCGTGATACATCTTGGTGCTCCCTGGATGAATAACGAACTGAGACCTATGGGCTTCGTCTAGAACAGCTTTCGTCACCTCGGCGATAACTAGAACTGCAAGACGCCCCCGAAAGTACAACGATCCATCTGCATGCACGCTCCATTCTTCAAACTGCTCCCCGTTCTGAATCCGCGAGCAAATCCCCTGCAAATGCCGATCCTGCCACTGACTTTGCTTCACCATCCGAATAAGAGCTAGAGTCGCTTCCACATGATACACCAAAACGTGATCACAATCTTCATGATACCGTAGCCGATACTCACTCACTGTCGCATCCCTGCTCCAGTCCTCAAAAACCAAACAAGCTAGAATCCCTGAAGACTTCCTGCTTAGCGCGTCCGCGACCACATTAGCTTTCTCGAGATGATACTGCAACGCAAAATCATAATCCTCCATATACTCGATCCACCTACGCTGCCTCAGATTAAGATCCCTCTAAGTGAACAAATATCTCAAACTCTTGTGATCGGAGAAGACCTAAAATGACGCTCCATACAAGTAACACCTCTAAATCTTCAACGCGTAAATCACCGCCGCAAGCTCTAAATCATGAGTAGGATAATTCCGCTCACGAGGTCGTAGCTGTCTCGATCCCTACGCAACTATACATCCATGCTGCATCAACACGCATCCAAGTTCGCGCCCTGAAGCATCCGCATAAACTTCATACGGCTCGTCACTGCTAGGAATAACCAACACTGGAGCTAAAGTCAACCGATTCTTCAATTCCTGAAAAGCAAGCTCACAATCTTCATCCCACTCAAACCTGACATTTTTCTTGATCAATCTCGTCAACGGAGCTGCAATCTTCAAAAAATCCTTTACAAATTTCCTGTAATATCCAGCAAGACCTAAGAAGCTGTGTATTTCCGCTACATTCCTTAGTCATTCCCACTCCAATATAGCTTCAATCTTGGACGGATCCACAGAAATACCATGCTCCGAGATAACATGACCTAGAAACTTGACCTCAGTCAACCAAAACTCACACTTTTCCCTCTTAGCATACAACTGGTGCTCCCGTAGAGTTTGAAGCATGATCTGGAGATGCTGCTCATGCTCCTCCAAAGTCTTAGAATACACAAGAATGTCATCGATGAACACGATCATGAACTGATCCAGATACGGCCTAAATATCTTGTTCATCAAATCCATGAAAGCTGTTGGAGCATTTGTCAACCCAAACGACATAACCAGGAACTCAAAGTGCCCATACCGAGTCCTAAAAGTTGTCTTAGGAATATCCTCTTCCTTGATCCTGAGCTGATGATAACCTGAACGCAAATCAATCTTCGAGCAGTACCGCGAACCTCCCAACTGATCAAACAACTCATCAATCCTAGGCAAGGGATACTTGTTCTTCACCGTAACACGGTTTAGCTGCCGATAATCCACACATAACCTAAGAGTCCCATCGTGCTTCTTAGCAAACAAAACCGGTGCTCCCCACGGAGATGTGCTATTCCGAATATATCCTTTATCAGCAAGCTCCTGAAGTTGCTTCCTCAATTCTTTCATTTTTGCCAGCGCCATCCGATAAGGTGCCATAGAAATCGGTGATGTCCCTGGAAACAACTTGATACCAAACTCAATCTCCCGATGCGGTGGTAATCCTGGCAACTTGTCGGGGAAGACATCCTCAAACTCATTAACCACCAAAATCGCTAAACTGCCTCTCGAAACATAGGGCTCGCAGTCTAGGTTGGCAAGAAAAGCACAACAACTTAGATTCCTTCGCCCTCCTAGACAAGACTTCATAAGACGCTCACTATTAACCAATCACCACCACCCTGGTAAGTGATCATCGTCCCCCTATCAGCCACTAGGGTCACTTTTCTGAGTTGGCAGTCCACGACTGCACTATACTTGGACAACCAGTCCATTCCTAAAATTACATCATAGGAGCTCATGGGGAGTATAATCAAATCACTTTTCAAAATCTCATCCTCAATCTTTATTTTACAGGATTTACACATACAATTTACACACACCTGCCCCAAGGGAGAAGTTATGACTAGGGGTTCATTAAACTCTTCTACCTCTAATCCCAAGGCATATACAAAAGAACTCGAAATGAGAGAATGAGAGGCACCGGTATCAAATAAGACGCGAGCTAAAGATCTGGAAACCAAGATCATACCATCGACAACCGCGTTACCAGTCTGTGAATCTAACCCTCCAGATGCCATTGCATGAACCTGCACTGGCGCCTTCCCTTTTCGTCTACCGACATTGCTGGGTCCTAGATTACTCGGCCGATGCTGCTGAGATGGAGACGACAGCACACTACCTGTACTCGATGCTCGATACTGAGGAACACTGGGCTGAAAATGCTGCAGCTGCTGCCCCCGTGCTGGATATGAGAATTGCTGAGGAGAGAACTGCGGATACTGCAACTGCGGGTACTACAGAGGCGGAGGTAGGGTCTGAGGCTGAGACGAACGACTGGCATCCTCCCCGGTCTGAGATGCAAGACGAGCACTCCTGATCGGGCAATTCCTCTTGATGTGTCTGGGCTGCTGACAGAAATGACAATGGAAGCTGTAGGGATTGCTGCGCCCTCTGCCAGACAAACTGCTGCTACCACTGGTCGCACCGCCTTGCTTGCCTTTCCCTAGAGCTGGACGACTACTGGTGCTCTTCCTGCCACTCCTATGCGGTCCTCCTGAAGCCTTGGCTCGGTCCTCACAATACTGCACATAATCATTCTCCATAGAGATCATCGACGACACAAGCTCTCCGAAACTCCTAAGCCGTAGAGCAACCAACTGCCGCCGAATAGTAGCCTTGAGTCCTTCCTGAAACTTAATACATTTCTCACGCTCTGATGCCACCGCTGATTGAGCAAACCTAGCCAACTCATTAAACTTTGCATCATACTCCCAAACTGACAACTCACCCTATTGCAACCTGTAGAACTCAGCTGCCTTCTGATCTCTATACCCCTGCAGAAAATATCAATCATAGAACAGCTCCTCGAACCTGTCCCAACTGATATCACCACCGCACTCCAGACGCTTAGCCTGCTTCCACCAAGTGTTAGCGCCACCCTCGAGCTTGTACGCAGCAAACTTCACACGATACTCCTCAGGCACACCAAGAGTATCCAAATGCTTCAAGATCGAATCCAGCCAATACTCTGCTAACTGCGGATCCCCATTGCCATCAAAAGTCAGAACAGATGCCCGCCGAAATTCCTTAAAGTATGCATGCCGACTACCAACATCAGAATCTCCTGGTCTAGCCCTGGCTGCCATCTGTCGGAAAGCCGCAAACATAGACCTCATCATACTCTCATCATTTCTGAACTCGGCGTCAGCAGTCGAACGACGTCTAGGTGCCATTCTCTCACTTCTGAAAACAAAATTTGGACTATTAGAGGTATTTCATTGTCAAACCTATGTGTGCACAATTCCCAGGGTTCATAACCTTGAGCTCTGATACCATTCTGTCACGGCCCTGAGTACGGGATGTGACGTGGCAGTTTATTTAACTTAATTAAATGAAAAATTAATTAAAACCAATGGTTTAATGATCAAATTAAGTGAGAAATAAGAAGATTTCAACCACATTTTTATAAAAGAATTTATAAATATTAAGCAAATAATAAAAATTAATAAAGAACCGCGAGTATGGGTTCCACAACCCACAACTTGTTTATACACATGGTACTGACAATATCATAAATACAATCACAGTCCAGATACAAATATAGTTAAATCTTACATGCCTTGATTAAATGATACAAAATATAAATTAATCCTCCTATTGCTCCTGAGTTCGGTCTGAAGAATCCTCTCCAAACCTAAATAGGAAACCACCTAGAGGGGGAAATTTAAAACAAATAAAACGTGAGCGAAAGGCTCAGTAGGACTATGTTTTATTAAAATAATTTAAAAGAAACGTTAAATAAATAAATAGATAAAAAAATAAACAATTTTAAGTAAAACCATTCTTACCCAGAATAGTTTACTTAGATATCCAGAAATTTCATTTTCTTTTTCCTAGGCAAACCATGGTATCACCACCGTAGTGGCCCAGCTGGGTTTTGGGACCTGCCCCCAAGGTCAATCGCTACACGACCCGATCTCTGATATGGCATCATGCCTATGTATTTATTATCATCATCATTCAAAACCCAATTACCGAGTGTTGTCATTTACATTCATTATGAAGTTCATTTCAGATCACGGTATATTAAAATATAACCGATAAATTCATTTTCAAACAACCGTTGAAAACATTTTAATGGAAATCCTTTTCAAATCCAAATCATTTCAAAACCAGGCTACCAAAGAAGTGGGGTAGAAGTCCTACCTCAATACTCGTACCGGTACCCCACACCGTAATCCCGGTCCGCTATACGTTAGCTCCACGAAACCACAAACGATCCTAGATACAAACTAAGTCGATCAATATCTAGTTCAAGACATCCTACATCACAAAATCCTTTCATGATGTCCTAGTGTGCCATTTGTACCTTTAAAATCATTCTATAAGGTTGGGATTTAAATCAAGGTTCAAAACAGTGAAAACGGGTGAAAATCATAAAATTTTCCATGCCTCGGTCGGCCTATCGGACTCCCTGCCTCGGCCTGCCTGTCACGCCCCGGAGTACGGGAGGTGACGTGGCGGAATATTTAGATTAATTAAAAGAGGATTTAATTGAAATTAAGGGTTTGAGATTCAAATTAAATAAAAATTAAGAAGATTTTCCACCACATTTTATTATAAGAATTTATAAATATTAAGCAGGTAATAAAAATTAAATAAAAACCGCGAATATGGGTTCCACAACCCACAACTTGTGCACACACATGGTTCTGACAATATCACAAATACAATTACAGTCCAAGTACAAATAAAGTTAAGTCTTACATGCCTTGATTAAATAATACAAAATATAAATAAACTCTCCTATTGCTCCTGAGTTCGATCCGAAGAATCTTCTCCAAACCTAAATGGAAGACCACCTAGATGGGGGAAATTTAAAACAATAAAACGTGAGCGAAAGGCTCAGTAGGACTAAGTTTTATAAATAATTTAATTTAAAGAAACAGTTCATTGTTAGGAGTACTCAAAAGAAAACTTAAATAAATAGATAAATAAATACATAATTTGAGTAGAGCCGTTCTGACACAGAACAGTCTACTCGTACAATCAAAAACACCATTTTTCTTTTACCTAGACAAACCATGATATCACCACCGTAGTGGCCCAGCTGGGTTTCGAGACCTGCCCCCAAGGTCGATCGCTACACGACCCGATCTCTGATATGGCATCATGCCTTTGTGTTTATTATCATTATCATTCAAAACCCAATTACCGAGTGTTGTCAATTACGTTCATTATGAAGTTCATTTCATAATCACGGTATATTAAAATATAACCGATAAAACCATTTTCAAACAACCGTTGAAAACATTTTGATAGAAACCCTTTTCAAAGCCAAATCATTTCGAAAACCAGGCTACCAAAGAAATAGGATAGAAGTCCTACCTCAATACTCGTGCCGGTGCCCCACACCGTAATCCCGGTCCGCTATACGTTAGCTCCACGGAACCACGAACGATCCTAGATACAAACTAAGTCGATCAATATCTAGTTCGAGACATTCTATGTTACTAAATCATTTCATGATGTCCTAGTGTGCCATTTGTACCTTTAAAATCATCCTATAAGGTTGGGATTTAAATCTGGGTTCAAAACAGTGAAAACGGGTAAAAATCATAAAATTTTCCATGCCTTGGTCGGCCTGCCGGACGCCCTGCTTCGGCCTGCCGAACTGCACAGTTCGGCCTGCCGGAAGCAAAGTTCGGTCGGCCGAACATTTCCCAGATTCGGCCTGCCGGTCGGAAGAACACCGGCCTGCCGATCATCACTCTGGCCTGCCGAACACACAGTTCGGCCTGCCGAACTGGGAAAATCCAGAAATCCCAGCCACGGGTTTCTCGATCCCCAAAATCCAAATCTTGTTTCCAACCTGTTTTTCTCAAATCCCAGGCATGAAAAACAATTATACTTGATAGAAAAACATTCTAGAACATGTTTGGAATCATTTAAACAAGATTTTGACTCAAAATCCTCAAAAATCTGAAAATGAGAAAATGAGGGGAAAAATGAAAAATCTTGAATTCAATCCGTTTTTCTTCAATCCAAGCTTAGATTCTAGTTGTTTTAAGTTCATTTAACTCAAATACAACGCTTTCTAAGCTTAAACAAACCTAGATTTCAAAAACACACAAAATTGGAAATTTAGTAAAAAGTTTAGAAATTTCGAATCTAACCTCGAATCGAAGCTTCAATCTGCGTTCTCGGTTGCCGAATCACGTCCCCGAGCTTCCTCCTTGCTATCCCGAAGCTTGGATTCGAATTTGTTTTAAAAATTTTTGAAAGAGATTGAGAGAGAGGGAGCTGCCGAGAGAGAGAGAGAAGAGAGAGAGAGTGAAACGTGAGAGTGAGGAGAGAGAGAGAGAAGAGGGAAATAAATAGAGAAAATCGGTGGGCGATTTTACTGTGCGAAAACCATGTGCCGCCCACGGTTTTGCAAAACAGAGTACTTTTAACATTTTACAAATTGTTGTGTTTTAAAACTCAAAACATCATTTTAGAACAAATGAGAAATCATTTGAATGCATTAATTTAACAAAACTACCAAAAACTCAAAATCCAACCAAATACTCTAATTAAAGTTAAAACTTTAATTATGGCACACTAATTCATCATTTACATTACATTAATATTAAATAAATTTCAGGACGTTACACTGCCGAACTGCACAGTTCGGCCTGTCGGAAGCAAAGTTTGATCGGCCGAACGATTTCCAGGTTCGGCCTACCGGAATGAAGAACACCGGCCTGTCGATCCCTATTTCGGCCTACCGAACACGCAGTTCGGCCTGCCGAACTAGGAAAACCTAGAAATTTTAGCCACGGGTTTTGATTTCCCCAAAACCTAAATCTTGATTCTAACCTGTTTTTCTCAAATCTCAGGCATGGAAAACATTCATAGATGATAGAAAAACATATTTAGACACTTTAAAACTCATTTGAAACAAGATTCGAACACAAAATCCCAAAAATCCAAAAATAGGAAAAATTGAGGAAAAATGAAAAATCTTGAATCCAATATGTTTTTCTTCAATCTAAGCTTAGATTCTAGGTGTTCTAAGTTCATTTAACTCAAATCCACAGTTTTCTAAGCTTAAACAAACCTAGATTTCAAAAATGCACAAAATTAAAAATTTTGTAAAAAGTTTAGAAATTTCAAATCTAACCTCAAATCAAAGCTTCAATCCGCGTTCTCGGTTGCTAAATCACGTCCCCGAGCTTCCTCCTTGCTAACCCGAAGCTTGGATTCGAAATTGGGTTTCAAAATTTTGAGAGAGATAGAGAGAGGGAGAGATTGCCGAGAGATCAAGAGAGAGAGGAGAGAGAGTGAGCTGAGAAGTGAAGAGAGAGGAAGAGAAAGGGAATAAATAGAGAAAAACGGTGGGTGGTTTTACTGTGCAAAAACCACGTGCCGCCCACGGTTTTGTGAAACGGAGTATTTTTTTAACATTTTACAAATTGTTATGTTTTAAAACTCAAAACATTATTTTAAAACAATATGAAATCATTTGAATGCATCAATTTAACAAAACAACCAAAGATTCAAAATCCAACCAAATAATCTAATTAATGTTTAAACATTAATTATGGCACACTAATTAATCATTTATATTACATTAACATTAAATAAATTCCAGGGCGTTACAATATTTCTTATCATGATACTAATATTTTACAACAATTATAAGACAAAGAGAAGTCAATTCCAAACACACTAATTCCAATCAAAAAATTATGTTGAGGTAAATTTTGATTAGTGATAAATGTGTTGTGCAGTCTACACATGAAACGTGGATTCATTGCAACATAATTTGCTTATTTGATTCACTTAAAAAAAAAGTTGCTTATTTGATGCCCAACCAAACTCCAAGTAGGAAAATGTAACGCCCCGAAATTTATTTAATGTTAATGTAATATAAATGATGAATTAGTGTGCCATAATTAATGTTTTAACATTAATTAGATTACTTGGTTGGATTTTAAATTTTTGGTTGTTTTGTTAATTTGATGAATTCAAATGATTTTATATTGTTTTAAAATGATGTTTTGAGTTTTTAAAACATAATAATTTGTAAAATGTTAAAAATACTCCGTTTTACAAAACCGTGGGCGGCACATGGTTTTCGCACAGTAAAACCGCCCACCGTTTCTCTCTATTTATTCTCTCTCTTCCTCCTCTCTCCTCACTCTCTCTCGTGGCTCTCTTCTCTCTCTCTCTTGATCTCTCTCTCGGTCTCTCGTTCTCTCTCTATCTCTCTCAAAAATTTTTGAAACCAAATTCGAATCCAAGCTTCGGGTTAGCAAGGAGGAAGCTCGGGGACGTGATTTAGCAACCGAGAATGCAGATTGAAGCTTTGATTCGAGGTTAGTTTTGAAATTTCTAAACTTTTTACAAAATTTTCAATTTTGTGCATTTTTGAAATCTAGGTTTGTTTACGCCTAGAAAACCCTTGATTTGAGTTAAATGAACTTAGAACAACTAGAATCTAAGCTTAGATTGAAGAAAAAAGGATTGAATTCAAGATTTTTCATTTTTCTCCCTATTTTCTCATTTTTGGATTTTTGAGATTTTTGAGTTTAAATCTTGTTTAAATGAGTTCAAATGTGTTCTAGTATATTTTTCTATCAACTATGATTGTTTTCCATGCCTGGGATTTGAGAAAAACAGGTTAAAATTAAGATTTGGATTTTGGGGGAATCGAAAACCCGTGGCTGGATTTCTGGGTTTTTCCAGTTCGGCAGGCCGAACTGTATGTTCGGCAGGCTGGAATAGGGATCGGTAGGCCGGTGTTCTTCCGTCCGGCCCGGCCTGCAGGCCGAACCTGGGGAAATGACTGGCCGACCGGACCTGACTTCCGACAGGCCGAACTGTACAGTTCAGCCGGCCGAAGCAGGGAGTCCGGCAGGCCGACCGAGGCATAGAAAATTTTGTGATTTTCACCCATTTTCACTGTTTTGAACCCTGATTTAAATTTCAACCTTATAGAATGATTTTAATGATACCAATGGCACACTAGGACATCATGAAATGGTTTAGTAACATAGAATGTCTCGAACTAGATATTGATCGACTTAGTTTGTATCTAGGATCGTTCGTGGTTCTACGGAGCTAACGTATAGCGGACCGGGATTACGGTGTGGGGCACCGGCACGAGTATTGAGGTAAGACTTCTACCCTATTTCTTTGGTAGCCTGGTTTTGAAATGATTTGGCTTTAAAAAGGATTTCTATTAAAGTGTTTTCAACGGTTGTTTGAAAAATGAATTTATCGGTTATATTTAATATACAGTGAACTAAAATGAACTTCATAATGAATGTAAATGACAACATTCGGTAATTGGGTTTGAATGATAATGATAATAAACATATAGGCATAATGCCATATCAGAGATCGGGTCGTGTAGCGTCGACCTTGGGGGCAGGTCCCAAAACCCAGCTGGGCCACTACGGTGGTGATGTTATTATGGTTTTCCTAGGAAAAGAAAATGATATTTCTGGTTATCTAAGTAAACTGTTCTGGGTAAGAATGGTTTTACTTAAAATTGTTTATTTATTTATCTATTTTTTTATTCAAGGTTTCTTTTAAATGACTCCTGAATAATGACCTGTTTTTTTAAATTAAATTATTTTTATAAAACATAGTCGTACTGAGCCTTTCGCTCACGTTTTATTTGTTTTAAATTTTCCCCCCCTCTAGGTGGTTTTCCATTTAGGTTTGGAGAAGATTCTTCGGGCAAGACACAGGAGCAATAGAGGGACTAGTAAACTTATTTGTATTATTTAAATCAAGGCATGTAAGATTTTAACTTTATTTGTACTTAGACTGTGATTGTATTTATGATATTGTCAGTACCATGTGTGTGCACAAGTTGTGGGTCTGTGGGACCCATATTCGTGGCTTTATTATTTTAATATTTATTCGTTTAATGTTTTAAATTGTCTAATGTATATGAACTCTTTATAAAGTGTTTTAATAAATTCCACATTTTATACTTAATTCAACCCCTTAAACTCTGGATTTTAATTAAATTCTCTTTTAATTAATTTAAATAATCCACCACGTCACCTCCCGTACTCCGGAGCGTGACAGAAAATGAAGTGGTTCCAACTAATCATATACATCAGGCACTGTATTTGTTTTTTCCCCCTATTTTTTAAGTTTGTATAACCTAAAAATCAATGATCATTATTCCGTCAAAATAAAATATCAATGTTTATTATTATAACGTAACATATATTTAATTGAAATGTAGTTTTTTGTCCTATGTTTCAAGCTCGTCCAAAAAATCATAAGCCCGCGAAATATACTTATTCTTTTATAGAATTCTTTTGTATGGGATTATCCAAAAAAAAATTAAGTAAGAGAAAATCAAAGTCTATTTATAACAAAGATAAAATTGAGCCTTAGAGTTTTTTATTGAAAAAATTTATCAATAAGTATCTTCTTTTAGCCGTTAAATCTATAAAGAAAAAGGAAATTTTAATTTTTTAATTAAATTTGTAGGTTTAAAAATATGTAGTATCGTGAGAAGAAGAAAAAAGTTCCTATTTCATTTACATAATCCATGTAATCACAACAATTCACAAACACGTGCGTAGCACGTGAAGTATTGTATCAAAGCATGCAACTGCAAATAATGCTGCGCGTGGTCATTAGTAGTATCATTTTACATGTGTCCTCAGCGAGCGAAAAAGACTACAGTCCCGGCCACGTGTCGAAAGGTACACAGTTCACGTGCATGTTCATCCAACCGTAAAAAACGGTTCGCGCAATCTTAACGTGGATAAAATAAATAATAATTGTTTGACAGAAAGAGATTAAGCCAAGTCCAATGCCATACGATAATTGACACTATCATATCCACAACCACAAAACTCTCTCCACTCTGATGATTTTCCACACCGTTCGATTCACATCCAAACCCTGAAGCTCAAAATCCAACGGCTCTAACGTAACCACCGAAATTTTATAAATTTCTCATCATTCCGTTTTCAATGTCCATTCTCTTTTCTGTAAAAGGGTTGGAAACAGGCAAACCTCTTCAGCGAAAGTTGTTAACTTCAACAAATCAGTTTTCTTTCTTTCCTTTCCTTTCTTTTCTTTTCTTTTCTTTTTTGTTCTTCCATGGCAGAGGTTTTGAGCAAAACAAGTCTGTTCTCTTCCATGGATGCTCAGAATCAAAGCATATCTGTTTTTCCCAAGAGTTGTAACTTGCATAAATCAGATCCTTGTTGTTCTCCGAAACTCAAATCCAACGTTTCAGCGATGTCGTTTCTGTCGACAAGTGATTTTCAGGGAAAGAGAATTGTTCTTCAGAGAGAACCCAGAAGAGGGACTTTTCAATCCCAAGGATCTTCTATAAAAGCCCAGGTTTGTTTTGTTATTTCTTCTGCATAAAAATCTTTCTTCTCCCCCTCCCCAAATCGAGTTGGTTATGCGCTGTAATTTTACTATTTCTAATTTTATGTACTTTTTCTGTGAAAGATTTAGTTCTGATTTTATTTCCAAAAAAAAAATAAATAAATAAAGGGTATAAATAATGGATTGGAAGAAGAAAATAACATAAAATTGATTGGGAGCTGTGGAACCATTTTCCTTTTTATTTGGACCATTTTTCCCCAAAAAAAAAGGAAAGCAAAAGGACGGGAGAAAAAAGAAGAAAAGTGATCAGGAGTATCTAATAACATTTTATGCATATGAAAATTTTACTACTGGTAATACCGTATTGTATTTGAGATTTACACGATTATTATTATTATTATTATTATTTTCTTTATTTGCAAATACAGACAACACTTCGATTTGGGAAAGCCCAGAAATGGTGGGAGAAGGGGCTACAACCAAATATGAAGGTGGTAACATCTGCACAAGTTCTGGTGGATTCCTTATCCAAAGCTGGGGATAAGCTGGTTGTTGTTGATTTCTTCTCTCCTGGTTGTGGAGGCTGCAAAGCTCTTCATCCCAAGGTATTAATAATATGGTCTTTCTGGTTTCTACCATATATTTACAGTTCATAAACAATTTATAAATATAGTATAAACAATGTTTTGAACTCAGGTTCTGTCAGTTTTGTATTCTGACTAGACTAACCTTCAGAAAGGTTCATATAATTTATGTGCTTTTCATACAATTCTAAGGAGAAAAAAAGGCGTTTGATCTAATTTTTGTTTTGAACCCGATTTGTATAATTGTTTGTTAATTATGTTTGTGGTGGTTCCTTGCGGCAGATATGTCAGTTGGCAGAGATGAACTCAGATGTTCAATTCCTTCAGGTGAACCATGAGGAGCACAAATCCATGTGTTATAGCCTCAATGTTCATGTTTTACCTTTCTTCCGCTTCTATAGAGGCGCTCAGGGCCGCCTTTGCAGCTTTAGCTGTACTAACGTCACGGTTAGTGTTTGCTTGTTGATTGACGACTAATTTTAGTCACACCCTTTTCAAGTACCTGTTTCACTACCCATGGAAAAAAAGTACCTGTTTGTGATCTATATACTATGTACTAACCAATTAAGCTATAATTTCCATTTTCAAAATACTTTTTTTTGTTCGTCAAATTTAATGTTCCAACTCGGATTTGGGATTTTCACTTTTCGCTTAAATTTGTGATCCATTTTCCACAATCCATAAAGTCCTTGTTATCTTACTCCAAAAATATGAATTGGTTTTCATGCTATTATCAAATTTGCGTCTTCACTTTCATAAATCAGTATCTTACTGATACAAATTTTCGGATGATGTGCACCGGCATTGCAGATCAAGAAATTCAAAGATGCGTTGGCTAAGCACAGTCCAGATCGCTGCAGCCTTGGTCCGCCAAAAGGGCTGGAGGAGAAAGAACTCCTAACTCTCGCCGCCAATAAAGATATTTCCTTTACCTACACTCCCAAACCTGTTGACCCTGAGCCTGTGCCTGCCAAGCAAGTAGTTGTTACAGAAACGGAGCGAACGTCTTCGAACAATGAACATGTCGGTCCAAGAAGTTTGAGGTTGACCCAAGATTCCGAGAATAAAACTTTGGTCGCTGCTGGGAGATGATGTGGTCGGTTTTTGCCATCCCCATATGGTACAGTACAATTCTGTGGTTTTTTTCATCTTGTAACGTCCGTTTTAGGTGTCAAAATAACCACCAAGGTTGAGTCAAAATTTAAGGGTAGTCCCATGGAGTGCCAGGCGTATGGATTTATTTTTTTGGATCCCGGGCCTGCTGTTATTCTTGTAAAATATCAAGTAGCAAGCAATTGAGTTTGTTAATTTGCTCTTTTATATTTTTGAGGGAAACCAATCTTGTCTCCCTCTTCGCGATCGTAAAAAGCTTATTAATCTTCTATTCGCCGTTAGAAGATTCTTTTATCCTTCATGGTTGGCTGGCTTATTTTACTTTTTTTTTTTTTTTAAACGGAAACTTCATTAATATAAAAAGATTACACATTTATATATCTTTTGATGCGTGTGTTTTTTGGTATAAAAATTGCTTTATTTTTATGTTGTTGAGGTTTTTTTTTTGTTACAATTTTTTTTATCTTTTAAAAAAAAACTAGATCAATTTTTTTGAAAAAAACATGTTTTTTTTTTAAAAAAAGATCATTTGGTCAATTACAATTTTTTTTGGGCTCATGTTACAAAATATCCCTCAAATAGGCTAGTTATAAAGCACTGCAACAACAGTCGACGAAAACAATGTTACAATACCGACCGGAAAGAAGTATCCAGAAGCCACCGCGTTTTTTTCGTACGCGTTAGAAACTGTAGGTTTGATGCGTTTGATATCCAAAATAATGGTTTCTCTTTCCTTAGTCGTCAAGAATTTGACAGAAAGATGAGAAAGGAGTGGGGTTTGTTGCTTTACAGAGTGTTGGACCACATAACAATCCACAGTAGAACTAGTTTTGTGGAATGAAAATAGCAAAATTATTTTAAAATGTCGGATAAGATTTGCGTGTGCTGTGAAGTTACCAACGAGGCGTCGTTTGCTTGACAGATACACTTAGTGCTGGGCTTTTGTGGGTTCCAACTTAAAACAAAAAAAGTTTTCCTGTCGACTTAAGATATCTGAGATGGGTTCTTGACAACATGTGACAGCCAGACACTGTGAATATTTGCCGTCAAACGGGTGGTGTGTGATTGGAATTGGCCTTTATACCTTCAAAGCAAACCATCGACACATTTTTTTTTAACAATTTTATGACGGGGATATAAGCGTTGAATCTACAATTAAATATAAACATGTTAGATCAATTTAATATTTTACTGTTTATAAGTTTAGGCCCGTAAATCGTCGTTGTTAGGATCTATTTAGCTTCAAGAGATTAATAGTGATTCATTCTGTAATGAGAGCAACATCTATTATTTTTCACTATAAATGAATTAAATAAGTACATATTATAGAGATGCCAAAAGAAATGATATGTAAATTAGAAAATATTTCTGTAAATTTTTGTAGAATCTGTTGTATATGCCCAATGAAGTTGCTGACTCCTTTAAATAGAGGACAGCACGAGATCGTTGCTCTAAACTGATGGAAGGAGTGGGGGCAGTTATGCACATTGTAGTGGAACACGTGTCGACTGCGATTGTGCGTAAGAATCGTGCTTCCCCCATGTCTTAGTTCATGGCTTGACATGTTTCCTCTTGTAATTGCCAAGTTGAGCATATTCATTTTGTTGAACCAAAACTTGACAAATTTGCAACGATAGAGAATGTTTAGACATAAATGATGAAACGAGTAAAGTCGTAATCGAATTGCAACCAACGATTGAATTGATCGAGGCCTCAACCCGACAAAGTGTTGGGCAAATGGTGCTTCTCATGCCAAACTACATCAAATCAAACACTCTTGCTATGATTGATTCGCTTTGATTGTAATTCAAATTCCTCATTATGGGCCTTTATTGAACGATTTTGGCCTGTCAAATTGTACCCCAACAGTTAGCCTCCCACTCTCGAATTTGGGTGTTTTCTCTCCAAGTTTTCCGAGCTTTCTCTTCGATTCTCAGGCAAAAATTCTCCTCTCTTTCTTTATTTTCTTGCCATTTTTTTCCATAGGTTTGGCTTTCTAGTAGTTTCGAGAATTTCAAACACGGCACAATAATATGATACGAAAACGACACAATATAAACGGGTTTGGATCGCGTGTATACTAATTGAGCCATAAATGGGTTGGTACGAATAACACAAAAATAAACATGCTGGGTTTGTGCTTGCGCATTTAACACACTTCAACACGTTTAATTAAACGTGTAGTAAACGTGTCAACATGACACGGCACACCCACCCGTTTATAGCATGTTTAAACTAGAAATAAAAAAATTTTAGAATTTTGCAGGTTCAAAATTTGAACCTTTCACCTAAGGGTGGATTTCTTGAGCTTGCCACCACCACGTTGGATTATCATTTAGTATTCAATAATAGCTTTTAATATATTTATTATGATTTTATGGTTTTGTAACTTTCAAACCTTCAAAAGTCCCACATGGATAGTGAAATGAGATGTCTCTCTTAACTCCTCTCTATATAATGCCTAAGTTTCTCACGTTAAGCCTGCATTCTCAATGAAAGCTGTCTGTGGCTTTAAAACAGTTTTTCTCTAATCAGCTTCTTTAAAATTTAAAGATTGGAGGAAAAAATAAAAATATAGTTTAAAATATTTAATAATTTGAAGATTGGAGGAAAAAATAAAAATACAATTTAAAATATTTAATAATTAAAAATTATTATGTTTTTTTATGCCAATATTTAGAGCCTTTGAGTTTATTTTGGCTTTAAAACAAATTATATAGTAAAAAAATTTAAAAAAATTAAATACTATACTAAATTTTTTTAATCTTGTCGTGCCGTATTACACGTGTTATAGGCGTATCGTGTTCATGTTTGTATTTTAGGCACGTTTGTTAATCTTGTCGTGTTCGTGTTTAGCCTAATCGTGTCGTGTTATAAATGTGTTGGCACAAACATGACACACGAACACGAATTGTTAACCCTAATAAATGATGAAATTAGTAAAGTCATAATCAAATTGTAACCAATGATTGAATCGATCGAGGCCTCAACAGAGTGTTGGGCAAATGGTGCTTCTTGTGCCAAACTACATCAAATCAGACACTCTTGCTAGGCTTGATTCGTTCTTATTGTAATTCAGATTCCTCATTATGGGCCTTTATTGAACGATTTTGGCCTACCAAATCGTACCCCAACAGTTAGCCCCCCACTCATCAACTCGGGCGATTTCTCTCCAAGTTTCTTGAGCTTTCTCTCTGATTCTCAGGCAAAAATTCTCCTCTCTTTCTTTATTTTCTTGTAATTTTTTTCCATAGGTTTGACTTTCTAGTAGTTTCGAGCATTTTAATAGCCATTTTTGCTTTATTTTTTGAGAAAATTAGTGATTTCCAAACCTGTTTGATTCCTCTAGACTTAGAACCTTCAAGAACTTCTAAGAGACCCATCAAATATTGAATCCTCTAGACTTAGATCTTCGTAGCCCTACATTTCTTTTATAATATTGTTTCTTATAAGATGTTGAAAAAAGCAATAAACATTAGTTCGAACTCGAGCAAAGATAGCGACCACCCCTATAATAACGACGATGATAGGGAATTTGACAAATGGTTTTCAGAATAGTCTAGGATCGAATTAAAATGCCTACTTATGGATGTTATAATAATCGTTACTTTTACTGTTAATATCATTATTTAGAGATAATAATTCAATAAAAAACTTACACTCAAACAGACATCCTAGTAATACATGCATAATTTTTTTTTTTAATTTTTTTATTGGATTTGCTTCTCTCACATCGATTAGCCCAATGGAACACCTACAGTGTTCGGCTAACTGACTACTTGTAGAAATGGTTAGTTTACAAATACAGTCATTTACTAAATTATGGACACACAAAACTTCAAACAATGTTTTAATCTCTCGATAAAAATACTTATATGTCCAAATAGTTTAATCATACCAAAATAAAGAAACATGGCATAGTCCTCAAGAAACCACAATGAAGGAAATATTAAATAGTCTCAAAACATTCAAAAGTCTATTGGAAAATAAACCAACTCTTATATCAACATCAATGCGAAAAGTAACATTAATAATAAAATCATTGTTCAAGTAATTAATTCTTTTCTTGGCATAATTTTGTTTCCAATCTATCACTCCTAGCGCACACGTCTATCCCCAGCCTCCACCTATTCCATATCCCTTTTTTCTTTGTCTGCTACATGATTTAAAACTTAGTAAGTACAAGCTTAGTAAGTACACTTTTTTTTTTATCTCAAAACATAAAATATGAACTTTCATAAAAACATAACATAAGATCACAGTCATAAACATAATAGTGCACAAGGCACATGTTCATATATATAACATATCTTTCATTTAAACTTCCGTATTAAAACATTATTTATTTTATCTTTAAGGGCTCAAGCGTTGCATCATTAACATCATAGGCGCGTCATCATGCGAGGAATAGGGTAGCTAGTCCCAAACTAAACATGACAAGTTAAAACCTTTAGGACATCTTAAATATAAACATTGGCTATGCAACACTTAATTAAGTGATACGTACATATATATATATATAAATCATCATTAAACATATTCTTAAAACTTTTTTGTAAACTTTTGTCATATTATAGGCGAAAATGTACTTACTTGACTTGCTGCTTACTTGATACATACATATATATATATATATATATATATAAATCATCATAAAACATATTCTTAAAACTTTTTTGTAAACTTTTATCATATTATAGGTGAAAATGTACTTACTTGACTTGCTGCTTACTAAACCTTAAATTGGGTGATGTTACCGCAGTTCTCGGTGGGCTCACCCTTTGGAGTGTTCATTTCAATCATTCATGTGATACTTGAAATTAATATTTATGTTCATGATATCAGTTAATACTATATTGCATCATCATACATTATTCTTGACGAAATAAAGCATCTATGAGTCACAAATATACACTTAGAGTCAAAAAACATAAAAACAGAAAACTTGATCTTTAATCACTTGGAGAAAATAATCTCAAGTTATAAGCATGAATAAAGTGTAAGAATTTTTTCATAACATAGCTAACATATATAAACATTACTCAAATTTTCTTCTCTTGAAAATATTAATCTAAAATACTTTTTTCTAATTTTCAAAACATTTAAGTACATCTGCCAATCATAAAAACTGATTGACCTTCAAGGAGTCATAATCCTATATCTTTCAATTCATATACAATTAAAGCAAGAAAATTTGTAGGAATAAAATTAACATATATATATATATATATAATGCTCAAATTTTTTTTGGCCATAAAAAATTCATTGGTAATTAAAATAAATCATAAAATCAATACAACAAAATCTACCACCAAAGTCTAGGTAGTGATTAGTCCTAATTAAAAATTATGTATTAAATTATTTCTGCCATAAAGTAATTTATAAAATTACTACATATAATAGACATAAAAATAATAACATATCCAAAATTAAAATTCAAATAAATTCAGAGTAATTCAAAACACGCTTTCAAATTTAGAGTTAATATTAACATTAGACATGCTAAACAGTGAAGATGTTTCATTTGAACATTTTTATAAAATCAAATATATATGATATGATTTTGAAATTTCTATGTGATATGCTTAATATATAAATATAAGTTGTCAAAATAATAAATCATGTAAAACACATTTAAAAATATGATTTATCATCTCATGAATCACATAGAGCATATCAAACAGACATTTAAAGCCACTGAGTACTTGAGAATTAACAAATTTTATCTTAAAACATAATAAGGATATGAAGCTAAAAATTTACAAACATTTAGTTTGTTAGACATGTATGCTCTAAGGAGTAAAAATGTAATACGTTTTTGGAGACATTTTTATCAATAAAGAATTTATTCATTTATACATACCAAATATTGTCCTCTTTACGTTCATATTTGTTGAATGTATGATAAACAAACAGTAGTCTGAGACCGTCAGTCTAAACCTTAAGAGTTGGGCATATGATGGGATGATTATGCGGTAGACACGACTCTTAAGGTGATGGTCTAAAATATATGATCCGCAATCGAGGGAATAAAGTTGGGCGCTTTATTCATGTAAAGATTGTTATGTTGTCTATATCCCTTTTGGGAGATGGTTTATCTTGGCCATCGGAGTTGGACTCCGTGAATAGAAACATTGGCGCGTTGTCATAGGTGACGATGTGTTGGATCGGGACATAAAGTGAATTGATTTGGATTAATAATTCTGTCTTGGCAAATCGATTCACTTTAGACAATCATTTGTATTGTATCTTAATCCTGAGATGAATAATGGGCCCGTTGTCTCGATTTGTGTCTTTTGATGTACCAATGGGTGACTCCCACATCTCTATAGTGGCATGCATGCCGGTACGTTGGAGGCATGACTCTTGGTAGCGTAGACTTGTTATTCATAGATATGGAATCCATAGCTCCTCTTTAGGAGTAATGATATCCTCTTATATGCGTTGTCCTGTAATTGGAAAACTGGAGCGCTCAACCATTTGGATACATAGGTGTAACCGAATGGTATACTATCTTTGGATGGTAAGTTTTCTAATGGTGAGACAATGGAACGTAAGATAAAAATAATCGGGAAGGTAAGATAGAACTTGTCCTTAAGCCGATTATGGATGATCATATGGGGATGCGATACACTATGATATGTCATGGAGACTTAGCTACACGAGCTTCGTAATTCTATAAAGTTCGAGAGTGCAGCTCCAAGCTTTTAGTGGAGTAGCGTTGGAGTTGATAATTGTGAAATGTATATCTGGGATATTGGGTTTCATAATTATCATGAGCTTGAACTTTATAGGTCCATTTTGGTCCCCTTTGCTAGCTCACAAAATCCTGTAACGACACGGCGTGCTTTTCCAATAATTGGTGACTTATGTCGGATTTATCAGATTGGTTTAAAATTTATAAGAATCAAATAATTCATGTCTGTTTATCGGTTGAATTAATTATGTAAGAAATTAGTTCAAGATGAACTTGTTGAATTATGGCGTTCGGATAATTCTTGTCTGTTTATCGGTTGTTTTAATTTTGGACAATTAGAACAAGATAAACTTGTAGAATTATTGTGAATTGATTTATTTTCTTAGAGATTATCTTGATAAAGTTTGTTTTGATCAGATATCTTTTCTATTGGGCTATTTGAATCAAAACTGAGACTTTTTCCTTTAGAATCTCGGGTGGAAAATAAAAGATTCGCGAAGATTTTTTCTCGGCAGTTCGGCCTGCCTATCAGAAAGTTCGGCCTGCCGAACTGGCCAGTTCGGCCTGCCTATCACACAGTTCGGCATGCCGACCGCGACAGTTAAGATTACGCGTTTTTCACGCGTATCTTATTAGATATTGATCCGAACTTGATTCTGTTTCGATTTTTGAGACCTAATCTGATATGGACTGACCCCAAGGACCAATAGGTATAAAAAGGGAGTGAGTCTAATGATTTACTCAGATCAATTTGAGAGATTAAGAGTGATACTCTTCTAGTGAGCATCTGAAAACTCCCTAAGAGCTTTTGTTCACAAATTACGAACACTAGCTTTGGGTTCTCTCTATTGGTTGGAAGGAGAGTCACCGGTGGAAGAGCTGTACGTGTGAGCCCACACTCACTCCGGTTGTGGATAGAGAATAGCAAAGAAGACCAGTTGGTTGAGGCTCTTCTGGAACATTACTTCTCTACACAGGTCGCGGAGGTTCTTCGGCACACTGAGGTTAGTAAGATCTGTTTAATTTATACATATAACATGTCAAACTTGTGTTTTGGAAAATACTCTGATAAAAAATTTTAAAATTCTGCTGCGCACTTTGTTTCCAACAATTGGTATCAGAGCCGAGGTTTTTACATAAATTTGCAAGTTTGTGATCATGTTATATGCATAAATTTTGTGATCTTAATCTCTCCAATGCTTGAATTAAATTTTATAGAGAGATGGCACTCTAGGTTTCTATATAATATATATGTTGTCATGGATTATATGGTGAATGTTTATTAATTAATTATGGTTGATTAAATTGTTGTTTAATTATTTATTAATTAATTAATACCGGTTATGGTTCCTTAGAGGTTAGAATGTGTATCTAGGTTTTTCATATAATTAGATGGCGGACTATCATCTCCGTCTAGGAATTATTATTTAATTTTTAATTTGTAAGAATTTTGTAATTAAATAATTATTCGGAGAAGACGGAACGAGAAGTCGGAACTTAAAGATTGATGATGGCGCCTCCAAGTATTTCCTGAGTCTCTAATTTTATGTTTTTGAATTGTTGAAAATAAAATTGATGAATTGCATTAAAATTGTATTTTCTGGATTGAGGGTTTTCTGCACGGTCGGCATGCCGGACCTCACAATTTGGCAGGCCGAAGGTCACAGATCGGCAGGCCGGACGTACGGTCCGGCAGGCCGACAGTGGGGCAGAAATTTTGGTGCTCTGTCGGCAGGCCGAACCTTCATGTTCGGTAGGCCGAACCACCATGATCGGCCTACCGACCGAGAGCAGCCAGGTGTCCAGAAAAGGTGCAATTTTTTGGTGTAGTTTTAATTTTATTTTTGGGACGATTCTGAGAAACATTAAATTTGGATATGACCGGAAATATGAAGTGTTCGATTCATACGCGATTGAGGACTTGAAGATGGATATTACATGAAGAAGGATACAGCTTGAGGATTCAAGGATGAAGAATCGATAAATGTCTCGATTATTCTCTTGTAATCTTAGTTTTTTTCTATTCTCTAGGGTGGAACCATAATATTACGGTTATTATTATTATTATGCTTGTAGCTTTGCTTGATTGCTTTGCTTGTCTGCATTATAATATGATTTACCATGTATATTGATAACATGTCATATAGAATAGGGAGTGCCGCTCATATTAAATTTGTTCATGCATAATTTCAAAATAAAACCTTGACTTCAAAAGATTGAGTGGGAGAAGGTTTTCGAAGAGAGAACCTAAGGCCTCCATCGTTGGTCCATAGGATGAACATGATGGTCCCAACCCCTAGGAAGGGATTTCTATCATGTACCAGATTGGATCTCTGAAAGGATAAGGTATTTTAGTATGATTTATGGTTGCACACCCCTAGGTGGTGATTATAAATCATGGATAAAATATTAAAACGGTGGTTATACACTCACGTTAATTTTATTATTAACCTCCCCTAGGAGCTCTGTTAATAAAATTAATGGCCAAAGAAACGATTATTAGTATATGCTGGATCATACGGGTCCTGGATGGCATATATTAATCAGGAGGGGATCCGTGTTCCTGATTGAATTTGGCATGACTCCCCTAGGAGCTTGTTGAATTCTGAGTTGGGAATTATCGTTGTAAGGTTGTGATATTTTCAAGGTTTTGACACATAAACACTTTTGTATGATTTTACATGATTGTGTTATCTTACTAAATTATTATATATGTTTGCTTATGTTTGGTATATGACTCTTTATTGTAGATTGAAAATGTCTAAAAACGCTTTATCATCGATACTTGACAAAAACCAATTAACCGGTGAGAACTATAATGATTGGAAACGGAACCTGGACATCGTCCTTTCCTTTGAGAAACTGAAATATGTTCTGACAACTCCTTGTCCTCCCGAGCCTACGGGAGACTCAAGTAATGAGCAATTCCAAACGTACGACCGCTGGAAAGATGCTAATGATCAGGCCCGCTGCTATGTTATGACTAGCATGAATAACGTGCTGCAGGCTCAACATCAGGATTATGAGACTGCGAAGCAGATCTTGGATAATCTTGAGGACATGTTTGGAGGCCAGGCCATAACAAAGCGGCAAGGGGTGCTTCAGAAACTCTTAAACTGTAGACAGAGACCGGGGACATCTGTAAAGGAGCACATGATGTTGGTCATGGGTTACCTCGCTGAGGCTCAAACCAATGGAGCCGACATCGATGCTGAAACTCAGATGACTATGGTCTTTGAGACTCTGTCTAAGGAATTTATTCCGTTTAGAGCTACTTTTAATCTAAGCAATAGACGGGATATGACCTTGACAGAACTGATGAAACAGTTACAAGAGTTTGAACTGCTGATCAGGGAGTCTCCTGCTGGTGGAGAGGCCAATATGGTAGCTGCTTCTGGTTCCAATCCTAACTCTGGGAATGGAAAGAAGCAACGGGCCAAAAGTGGGAAGTCTTCTATTCTTATTGCTACCAAGAGCAAGAAGAAGAAGAAGAAGAACCCAAAGAAGCTTAAGTGCTTCTTTTGTGGTAAGGTCGGGCATATAAAGAAGCATTGCAACGACTTCCTTTCCAAGGGAGGTAGGTGTGATCTTCTATATTTAGAAACTTGTTTGGTTGAGGAATCCAGTGACATTTGGGTCATAGATTCCGGTGCAACTAATCATGTTTGTGTTTCTCTGCAGGGATTCAAAGAAACGAGAAGTCTACTTCGTGAAGACTTAACGCTTCGGATGGGCGATGGATCCTTGGTCTCAGCGGAAGCAGTGGGAGATGTCCATCTTTATTTTGATAATTATAGGAGTTTAATTTTGCGAGATTGTTTTTATGTTCCTAAATTTAAAAGGAATTTAATTTCTGTATCTTCTTTATTTAAAGACTCCTACGTAGTATCTTTTAATGAAAAAGTGGTGATTCGTAAAAACAAATCTTTTATCTGTTCTGGATGGATGCAAAATATTCTATATTTTATCAAACCTAAGATGGACCTTTTGCTTAATGCTGAGATAAATGATAATGACTCAAAAAGACTTAAAACTTCTCACTCTAATAAGACTTATCTTTGGCATTTGCGCCTTGGCCATATTAACCTAAATAGGATTCAAAGGTTGGTAAGGGATGGACCTTTAAGTCACTTAAAGGTGGAATCTATACCTCAATGTGAGTCTTGTTTGGAGGGTAAAATGACCAAAAGACCATACGGGTCTAAGGGCAATAGGGCCGAAGGGGTTCTAGAACTTGTGCATAGTGATGTTTGCAGACCGATGAACATCCGGGCACGAGGAGGGTATGAGTACTTCGTTACTTTTATTGACGATTACTCAAGATATGGGTATGTGTACCTAATGCACCACAAAAGCGAAACTTATGATAAGTTCAGGGAGTTTCGGGCTGAAGTGGAAAAGCAATTGGGTAGACCCATAAAGGCACTTCGATCTGATCGAGGTGGGGAATACCTTTCTGATGAGTTCTTGGGACACTTGTTAGAGAATGGGATTTTATCCCATTTGACTGCGCCGGGCACTCCGCAGCAGAATGGCGTAGCAGAGAGAAGGAATAGGACTTTGTTGGACATGATTCGGTCCATGATGAGTTATTCATCATTGCCTTTATCCTTTTGGGGATATGCACTACAAACCGCATGTTATCTTTTGAACAATGTACCTTCAAAATCGGTCCCTAAAACTCCTCACGAGTTGTGGACAAGACGGAAGACATCCTTAAACCATATTCACATATGGGGATGTCCAGCTCATGTCCTGTTTAAGGATCCGAATAAGTTGGAAGCACGTTCAGAAGTTTGCGTGTTTGTAGGATATCCAAAAGGGACTAAAGGGGGTTATTTTTATATCCCGAAGGAAAATAAAGTCGTGGTTTCAACTAATGCAACTTTCCTTGAGGAGAGTTACATGAACGACTTTAAACCTCAAAGCAAAGTGGTGCTTGAGGAGTTGAGGGGTAATCCGTTTACTCCGGAGGTTCCGAACGAAACCATTTCGATCGGTGTAGAAAAACCAAACAAACCTGAACAACAACCTCAGGGGCTTCGGCGTAGTGGGAGGATCGGGCGTCAACCTGAGAGGTATATGTTCAATGGGGAGGTCTTTTTGGCTGAACCGGATGAACATGACAGGGATCCTTATACTTACGCAGAAGCTATGGAGGATGTTGATTCAAGACTCTGGACAGAGGCCATGAACATTGAGATGAAGTCTATGGAGACTAATCGGGTCTGGGAGCTTGTGGATCTTCCCGAAGGGGTAAAACCCATAGGGAGTAAGTGGATCTACAAGAGGAAAAGAGGAGTGGATGGAAAGGTCGAAACCTTTAAGGCTAGACTGGTAGCTAAGGGTTATACGCAAAAGGAAGGAATCGATTATGAGGAAACCTTTTCGCCTGTAGCCATGCTTAAGTCCATCCGGATTCTCTTGTCCATAGCTGCCGCTCTCTACTACGAGATTTGGCAGATGGATGTCAAGACGGCTTTTCTGAATGGCTATCTTGATGAGTCCATTTATATGGAACAACCAGACGGGTTCAAGGTCACGGGTCAAGAGGGTAAGGTTTGTAAGCTGCTAAAGTCAATTTATGGACTTAAGCTGGCTTCTCGTTCTTGGAACATAAGATTTGATCAAGTGATCAAGACTTATGGGTTCTCACAAAATGTGGATGAACCATGAGTTTACAAACACATTAAGAATGGGAAGGTGGTTTTTCTACTACTCTATGTAGATGACATTCTGCTAATTGGCAATGACGTTGGGGCATTGTCATTTGTCAAATTATGGTTGACCAAGCAGTTTGACATGAAGGACTTGGGTGAGGCTAATTTTGTTCTCGGTATCCAGATCTTTCGGGATAGGAAGAACAAAATGATAGCTTTGTCACAGGCCAGCTACATAGATAAAATTCTCAGGAGGTTTGCAATGCAGGATTCCAAGAAAGGTGGGCAACCATCTAGGTCTGGAATTACTCTTTCTAAGAAAGACTCTCCAAAGTCTTATGAAGAAAGAGAATACATGAAGAAGGTACCTTATGCTTCGGCAGTGGGTAGTCTCATGTATGCCATGCTTTACACTCGACCAGATATTAGCTATGCGGTCGGGATAGTGAGTCGATTTCAGGCGGATCCAGGACCGAACCATTGGGTTGCGGTAAAGCATATTTTCAAGTACCTGAGAAGGACTTGAGGGTATATGCTTGTGTATTCGGGTGAGGATTTAACTCCTCTAGGATACACTGATTCGGATTTTCAATCCTGCCTGGATTCTAGGAAATCGACATCGGGGTTTGTGTTTACTCTGGGTGGCGGTGCCATCAGTTGGAGAAGTGCGAAGCAAGATTGCACTTCGGATTCAACGATGGAGGCCAAGTATGTGGCGGCTAGTGATGCTTCGAAAGAAGCAGTGTGGCTCCGTAAGTTCCTTGGGGATCTTGAGGTAGTTCCTGGTATGGATAAAGCGGTATCACTGTACCGTGATAACAGTGCGGCGGTAGCTAATGCTAAGGAACCAAGATTTCACAAGAAGAGTAAGCATATTGATCGGAAGTATCATGTGATAAAGGACTTCGTTAAGAGTGGGCATGTCACGGTATGCAAGATTACGTCAGAGGACAATTTAGCTGATCCATTTACGAAGACACTTTCAGGGCGAGTCTTCGAAAGGCATGTGGAAGCTATGGGGATGCGAAATTTGCAGTATTTACTCATTTAGTGCAAGTGGGAGATTGTTAGACATGTATGCTCTAAGGAGTAAAAATGTAATACGTTTTTGGAGACATTTTTATCAATAAAGAATTTATTCATTTATATATACCAAATATTGTCCTCTTTACGTTCATATTTGTTGAATGTATGATAAGCAAACAGTAGTCTGAGACCGTCAGTCTAAACCTTAAGAGTTGGGCATATGATGGGATGATTATGCGGTAGACACGACTCTTAAGGTGATGGTCTAAAATATATGATCCGCAATCGAGGGAATAAAGTTGGGCGCTTTATTCATGTAAAGATTGTTATGTTGTCTATATCCCTTTTGGGAGATGGTTTGTCTTGGCCATCGGAGTTGGACTCCGTGAATAGAAACATTGGCGCGTTGTCATAGGTGACGATGTGTTGGATCGGGACATAAAGTGAATTGATTTGGATTAATAATTCTGTCTTGGCAAATCGATTCACTTTAGACAATCATTTGTATTGTATCTTAATCCTGAGATGAATAATGGGCCCGTTGTCTCGATTTGTGTCTTTTGATGTACCAATGGGTGACTCCCACATCTCTATAGTGGCATGCATGCCGGTACGTTGGAGGCATGACTCTTGGTAGCGTAGACTTGTTATTCATAGATATGGAATCCATAGCTCCTCTTTAGGAGTAATGATATCCTCTTATATGCGTTGTCCTGTAATTGGAAAACTGGAGCGCTCAACCATTTGGATACATAGGTGTAACCGAATGGTATACTATCTTTGGATGGTAAGTTTTCTAATGGTGAGACAATGGAACGTAAGATAAAAATAATCGGGAAGGTAAGACAGAACTTGTCCTTAAGCCGATTATGGATGATCATATGGGGATGCGATACACTATGATATGTCATGGAGACTTAGCTACACGAGCTTCGTAATTCTATAAAGTTCGAGAGTGCAGCTCCGAGCTTTTAGTGGAGTAGCGTTGGAGTTGATAATTGTGAAATGTATATCTGGGATATTGTGTTTCATAATTATCATGAGCTTGAACTTTATAGGTCCATTTTGGTCCCCTTTGCTAGCTCACAAAATCCTGTAACGACACGGCGTGCTTTTCCAATAATTGGTGACTTATGTCGGATTTATCAGATTGGTTTAAAATTTATAAGAATCAAATAATTCATGTCTGTTTATCGGTTGAATTAATTATGTAAGAAATTAGTTCAAGATGAACTTGTTGAATTATGGCGTTCGGATAATTCTTGTCTGTTTATCGGTTGTTTTAATTTTGGACAATTAGAACAAGATAAACTTGTAGAATTATTGTGAATTGATTTATTTTCTTAGAGATTATCTTGATAAAGTTTGTTTTGATCAGATATCTTTTCTATTGGGCTATTTGAATCAAAACTGAGACTTTTTCCTTTAGAATCTCGGGTGGAAAATAAAAGATTCGTGGAGATTTTTTCTCGGCAGTTCGGCCTGCCTATCAGAAAGTTCGGCCTGCCGAACTGGCCAGTTCGGCCTGCCTATCACACAGTTCGGCATGCCGACCGCGACAGTTAAGATTACGCGTTTTTCACGCGTATCTTATCAGATATTGATCCAAACTTGATTCTGTTTCGATTTTTGAGACCTAATCTGATATGGACTGACCCCAAGGACCAATAGGTATAAAAAGGGAGTGAGTCTAATGATTTACTCAGATCAATTTGAGAGATTAAGAGTGATACTCTTCTAGTGAGCATCTGAAAACTCCCTGAGAGCTTTTGTTCACAAATTACGAACACTAGCTTTGGGTTCTCTCTATTGGTTGGAAGGAGAGTCACCGGTGGAAGAGCTGTACGTGTGAGCCCACACTCACTCCGGTTGTGGATAGAGAATAGCAAAGAAGACCAGTTGGTTGAGGCTCTTCTGGAACATTACTTCTCTACACAGGTCGCGGAGGTTCTTCGGCACACTGAGGTTAGTAAGATCTGTTTAATTTATACATATAACATGTCAAACTTGTGTTTTGGAAAATACTCTGATAAAAAATTTTAAAATTCCGCTGCGCACTTTGTTTCCAACATAGTTAACATATCAAAAATAACTCATAATCTTTTCTAGAATCAAAAGATGCTTTTTTAACCATAAAATGGACTCTATAAGATAAAAATATAAATCTGCTGGCAAATAAAATTTCTTGAGCAATGTTTGATTAAAAGCTCATAATCCTAAAAATATTTTGAATGAAATTTTATAAAAAATCCTAGATATTCATAACATATATATATACATCATATCCAAAAATCGTAGCAAAATAAAATCATTTGATTTCAAAACATTACCAGCCACCTTATTGACAAACCAAAAACCCTAAAATTCTCTTATCACACTCCAATAACAAAACCTTATTTTCATGAAATTTCATGATATCATATGAACATAAATGCTTTCAACCATAAAATAACATTATTGTAATCAAAGGAATAAACAAAATAATTTATTTTCCATACTAACATATATACATACACATTCATAACATAAAAAAAAATAATTTTTAACAAAGTTTGTCATAAAACAATATACATCAATCATAAAAATTCAAAACCATAAAAACTTTATAACATATATTATATTCTTATATTTTATTCAACAAATATGAAGACTTGCACACAAAATCTCTAAAAAGAATTCCTTCTACATTGGCTTGACAGAAAATAAGTGCAATGAATTCTTGGCTTTGAGGATTAGAGAGATGATGGAGGCTTACGAACATGACTTTGAGAAGAGGTAATGGAGAGAATTTTCTTTGGCTAGAAATGAATAGAATGAAGACTTTGATGGCTTAAAAATATAATTATTGGTTTATGAGAAAGAAGAGATTAGATGAGTATAGAAAACTCTAATCCTAATACAATTAGATTTCCTTTTTTTTTAAATGAGTGTAATCTTAATCTAATTAGATTTTTCTTCTTTTTTTTTTTCAAATGAGTGTGATCCCAATCTAATTAGATTTCCCCCCTTTTTTTTCTTTTTTTTCTTTTTCTTTTTCCTTCTTTTGTTTTTTTCACCGTGTAATCTTATTTTTGTTTCTTTTACTTTTAAACGTTTTGTTATTATGATATAATATAATATAATGTAATGTAAATATATTATAATATAACATAATAAACTATTTTCTTAATATATATAATATAATATACAATTATTTATATACAACAATAATGTTTGCTACCATAACCCGTAAAAAATATTAATTTATACATTATTCTTTTAGGCACTTTATATTATCTAATTCCTTAATGCCATAATAAAAAAAATGTTATACATGTAATTATTATGACATCATTAATCTTATAACAATAAGAAAATATGCAACAAAATTCATGTCATCATAAAAAATATAACTTTAAGGCATATATAACTCTAGAGTATTATAAAGATTATAAATTTAGAGCAAGTTGAAACTCTTAAAAAAACAATAAATACTTTATGTTTATCATTATTTTTGACATGAACTTCCCGAGCACATAGATCCCACATAGCCGTCACCTACGACATTATTAAATAAAAAAATAATTTACTTAACATAAATAATAATAACTCATAAAATATCATGTTCTAACGTTTATTTAATGCAAATATCTATAGGAGAAAATGGTAGATTTTACAACTCCGCCCACCTTATAAGAGTTTCGTCCTCAAAACTCGAAATAGTTGTGGATACTTTGCCTTCATATCATCCTCGCGTTCTGACGTAGCTTTTTCTACTTGGTAATTTTGCCATAGAATTTTGACCAAAGGAATTTCTTTATTCCTCAAGGTTTTAGTTCTTCGATCTAAAATCTTGACCAGCTTCTCTTCATAGCTGAGGTCTTCTTGTATCTCAATCACCTGTGGTTTGATCATGTGCATAAGGTCCGGGACATACTTTTTAAGCATCGAGACATGGAACACATTGTAGATAGATGACATCTCCGATGGAAAAATCAACTAATAAGCTACCTTGCCTATTCGCTTCATAATTTCATATGGTCCAATGAAACTTAGGCTCAGCTTTCTCTTCTTCTTAAACCTCATAACTCCCCTCATTGGTGCAACTTTTATGAACACAGAACCACCTATAGCAAATTCTAAGGACCTTCTCCTTTTGTCAGCATAGCTCTTCTGTCAACTTTGAGCAGTCTCAATTCTTTTACGTATCAACTTTACCATCTCAGACGTCTTGTTGACAAAATTTGTCTTTTCTCTATCATTGCTTTTCGCCATCTTTTTTTCTCTAGCTTCATGCCAACATATAGGTGATATACACTTCCACCCATATAGAACCTCATAAGGTGCCATTCCAATTGTCGCCTAATAGTTGTTGTTATAAGAAAATTCTACTAAACATCTTACACAAGCTTGTCTTGTAGTCTAGGGTACATATGCGAGGCATATCCTCAAAAATCAAATTCATTCTCTTTATTTGGTCATAAGTCTGAGGGTGAAAAGCTGTGCTAAAGTGCAACTTAGTACCCATCGTGGTCTACATACTTTCCAAAAATTAGAAGTGAACCTGTCGTCATGATTAGAGATGATAGACTTAGGAATTCCATGAAGCCTCACTATCTCCTTGACATAAAGCTATGATAATCGCTCCATAGAGTAGATGATTTTAAAAGGGTTGAAGTGTGCTGTCTTCATCAATCTGTCAATAACAACCTAAATGGCATCACATCCATTCATAGTTCTTGGCAAACCTGTGATGAAATCCATTGTAATCTCCTCCCACTTCTACTCAAGTATCTAAATTTACTTTAAATCGTCGCTAGCCCTTTGGTGTTCAAGTTTTTTTCTTTATCTTCGAGGTGCAAAAGGATCTAGTTGTGGCCAGAGAAAGCATCAAGGAAAGTTAAAACTTCATGACTAACAGTTGCATCTACGAGGCGGTTGATGTGAAGCAATAGATGGCTATCTTTTAGGTAGGCTTTATATAGGTCGTGAAATCTATACACATTCGTCATTTTCCATTTTTCTTTTTAACTATCACAACATTCGTTAGCCAATCTTGGTATTGGAATGGACGAATAAATCTTGCTTTTAGCAGACACCTTACTTCTTCTTTCAGAATATTATTTCTTTCGACCCCCAATCGTCTCCTTTTTTATCGTACTAGTTGATGGCTCGGATCGACATTGAGCTAGTACAAAATGATACTCGGGTCAATTCGAGGCATATCTGCATGGGACCATGCAAAGCAATCTTTATTAGTCTTCAAAAAATTCACTATAGAAAACTTTACCACTAGGGTTGAGCTGAGAACCGATATTCGCTGTCCTGCATTTATGTTCAGGGTCGATTTAAACCTCATCTAACTGCTGAAGTACTGGCTTCCCTGTTTCTGATTGCTCGACCCGTTCGATGGGCATGCCTGTAGTTGCTATAATTCTGGTCTATTTTGCTTCATCGTTGTCAAATAATAGCTTATCGCTGCATCTTGGCTCTTGTAGATTTCTCATATTCCTTACTTTGCTAGGAATCAGATTCACATGTGATAGGTGGATGGGATTGCCTTCATATAGTGTATCCATGGTCGCTTGAGGATCATGTTATACCTAGAAGGGTAGTCCATGGCAAGGAAATTTGCCATTTTATTTTCCCAGCTGCATAGATAGGCAACTTAATCCTTCCAAGGGCTGCTATAGCTTCTCGATTGGATTCCACCAATGTGGTGGTTAACTTCTTTTTTTTCTTTTCTTCGATGTCTATTTCTTTTAGCATCTAGAGAAACAAAATATTTGTTGAACTTGCATTATTGAATTCTCTTGATTTTTCAAGTCGTAATGTTAAGCTTGATCACTAAAGCATCGTCGTGTGGCCTGTCGAGGCCCAATGCCTCGTCGCTTCAAAAAGGCATAGTGTGCTCGCCAAACTCTTCAACTATCAAACTTGTGGTTGCTAGACTCGCTCTTCTTTTGTTTACTTTCATTTGATTAGGGGAATCTCCACTATAAAAGCCCCCATAGATGGCTCCAATCACTTTCTTGGTTGGAAGTGGTGGTGGCATTTTTCTTAGGCTAGGCGATTCCTCATCCACTTCACTTGCGATTCAGCCTATAGGTACATCTCCCCCGCTCAGATAGGTACTCCCTTAGGTATCTTTTCTTCAATAGTTCTATGATCTCAGTTCACAAAGCCTTACAATCGATCATTAAATGTCTTATGTCTTGGTAAAACTCATAGTATTTTGTATGGTTGCGAGACTGGTTCGGGGCCATTTGCTTGGCCACCTAACATAGTCTTGTTAGACATGAATGCCCTAAGGAGTAAAAATGTAATAAGTTTCTGGAGATATTTTTATCAATAAAGAATTTATTTATTGTTAATATACTAAATCTTGTAATCTTTACGTTCATATTTGTTGAATGTATGTTAAGCAAACAATAGTCTGAGACTGTTGGTCTAAACCTTTAAGAATTGGGCATATGACAGATAGATTATGTGGAAAACACGATTCTTAAGGTGATGGTCTGAATCATAAGATCCACAATCAAGGGAATAAAGTTGGGCACTTTATTTATGTAAAGATTGTTATGTTGTCTATATCCCTATTGGGAGATGGTTTGTCTTAGCCATCGGAGGTGGACTCCGTGAATAGAAGCATTGGCACATTGTCATAGGTGACGATGTGATGGATCAGGACATAAAGTGAATTGATTTGGATTAATAATTCTGTCTCAGTAAATCGATTCACTTTAGACAATTATTTGTATTGTATCTTAATCCTGAGATGAATAGTGGGCCTGTTGTCTTGACTTGTGTCTTTTGATGTACCAAAGGGTCAACACCCACATCTTAATAGTGGTATGCATGTCGGTACGTTGGAGGCATGACTCTTGATGGCGTAGACCTATTATTCATAGATATGGAATCCATAGCTCCTCTTTAGGAGTAGTAATATTCTCTTATATACGTTATCTTGTAATTGAAAAACTGGAGCACTCAACCATTTGGATACATAGGTGTAACCGAATGATAGGCTATCTTTGGATGGTAAGTTTTCTAATGGTGAGATAATGGAACGTAAGATAAAAATAATTGAGAAGGTAAGATAGAACTTTTCCTTAAGCCGGTTATCAATAATCCTATGGGGATATGATACAGTATGATATGTCTTGAAAACTTAGCTATGCGGGCTTTGTAATTTTATGTAGTTCGAGAGTGTAGCTCCAAGCTTTTAGTAGAGTAGCGTTGGAGTTCATAATGATGAAATATATATCTGGGATATTGGGTTCCATAATTATCGGGAGCTTGAACTATATAGGTCCATTTGGTCCCATTTGCTAGCTCATAACATCCTGTAACGATATGGCTGCTTTTCCAATAATTGGTGACTTATGTCAAATTTATTAGATTGGTTGAAATTGAAAAGAATCAAATAATTCATGTTTGTTTATCGATTGAATTAATTTTGTGATAAAATAAATTCAAGATAAACATGTTAAATTATTAGGATCGGATAATTCTTGCTGTTTATTAGTTGATTTATTTTTGAAAAATTAAATCAAGATAAACTTGTAGAGTTATTAGGAATTCATTCATTTTCCTAAAGATTATCTTGATAAAGTTGTTTTAATTAGATAACTTCTCTATTGGGTTATTTAAATTAAAATTGAGACTTTATCCTATAGAATCTCGAGTGAAAAATAAAAGATTCGCTGGGATTTTTTTTTGGCAGTTCAGCATGCCGATCTTTAAGTTCGGCTTGTCGATGGGGCAAGTTAGGCCTATCGATGAGCGGAAAAAAAGATTACTCGTTTTCACGTGAATTTTATCAGATATTGATTCGAATTTGATTCTGATTTGAATTTTTGAGACCGAATCTGATAATGACTGACCCTACACCCAACCTCTATTAATAGGAAGTACGTCACATAAGTTATTTAGATTAATTGAGAGATTAAGAGAGATACTCTGCTGGTGAGAATCTGAAACTCACTGAGAGCCCTTGTTCACAAATCCTGAACACTAGCTTTGAGTTCTCTCAATTGGTTGGAAGGAGAGTCACCTAGAGGAAGAGCTATACATGTGAACCCATACTCACTCTGATCATGGATAGAAAATAGCAAAGAAAACTAGTTGGTTGAGATCCTTCTAGAACGTTACTTCTCTTAACTGATTGCAGGAGCTTTTCGACACATAGAGGTTAGTAAGATCTAGTTAATTTACGCATATAGCATGTCAAACTGGTGTTTTAGAAAATACTCTGATACAAAATTTTTAAAATTTTGCTACGTATTATTTATCCAATGATTGGTATTAGAGCCATGGTTTTTACATAACTTTACGAGTTTGTGATCATACTATATGTATAAATTTTATGATCTTAATCTCTTGTATGCTTGAATTTAATTTTACAGAGAGTTGGCACTCTAGGTTTCTATATATTTTTATGTTGTCATGGATTATGTGGTGAATGTTTATTAATTAATTATGGTTGATTAAATGGTTATTTAATTATTATTAATTTATACCGGTTATGGTTCCTTAGAGGTTAGAATGTGTATCTAGGCTTTTCATGTAATTAGATGGCAGACTATCATCTCCGTCTAGAAATTATTATTTAATTTTAAATTTATAAGAATTTTTTTAATTAAATAATCATTCGGAGAAGACGGATCTAGAAGATAGATGATGACACTTCTAGGTATTTCTTGAGTCTCTAATTTTATGTTTTTGAATTGTTGAAAATAGAATTGATAAATTGCATTAAAAATTGTATTTTCTTGAACAAGTGATTTATGCTTGGTCAGCATGCCGAACGCCGAACCCTCTAGTTCGGCAGGTCGATGGTCCTAGATCGGTAGGCCAGATGTGAGGTTCAGCAAGCCAACAGTGGGGCAAAAATCAGGTGGCTCTGGTGGCAGGCCAAACTTCTAGTTCAGTAGGCCGATCGGTAGTGAATCGGCAGGCTGATCTGTGAAGATCGGCAAGCTGGTGGGTCATAACCGACAGGCCGATCACCCTGCCGGTAGAGAGCTGAAAATTTTTCTAGAAAAGGTGCAGTTTTTCAATACAATTTTAATTTTTTTTTTGGGACAATTCTGAGAGACATTAAAATTAGATATGACTGGAAATATGAAGTATTTGATTCATACGAGATTTAAGACTTAAAGATTGACATTAAATGAAAAGGAATATGACCTGAGAATTCAAGGATGAAGAGTCGATAATATGTTTCAATTATTCTCTTGTAATATTTATTTTATATTCTCTAAGGTGGAACCATGATATTACGGTTATTGTTATTTTGCTTGCAGCTTTGCTTGATTGCGTTGTTTGTTTGCATTTTAATATGATTTGCATGTATATTGATAATATGTCATATAGAATAAGGAGTGCCGCTCATATTAAAATTGTTCGGGCATGTTCTTAAAATAAACCTTGATTTCAAAAGATTCAATGGGAGAAGGTTTTCGAAGAGAGGAGCTACGGCCTTTATCGTTGGTCCATAGGAAGAACATGGTGGTCCCAACCCCTAGGAAGGGGTTTCTATCATGTACCAAATTGGGTCTCTGAGAGGATAAGGCATTTTAGCATGATTTATAGTTGGACACCCCTAGGCGGTGATTATAAATCATGGATAAAATATTAAAATGATGGTTATATACTCACGTTAATTTTATTATTAACCTCCCCTATGAGCTCTGTTAATAAAATTAATAGCCAAAGAAACAATTACTAATATATGTTGGATCATACGGGTCCTAGATGGCATATATTAATCAGGGGGGATTCGTGCTCCTGATTGAATTTGGCATGACTCCCCTAGGAGCTTATTGAATTCTGAGTTGGGAATTATCATTGTAAGGTTGTGATATTTTCAAGGTTTTGACATATAAATACATTTGTATGTCTTTTGCATGATTGTGTTATCTTACTAAATTATTATTATATGTTTGCCTATATTTGGTATATGATTCTTTATTGTAGATGAAAAATGTCTAAAAATGCTTTATCTTTGATACTTGACAAAAGCCTTTTAACCGGAGAGAATTATAATAATTGGAAATGGAACATGGATATTGTCCTTTCCTTTGAGAATCTAAAATTTATGCTTACAACCCCTTGTCCTCCCGACCTACAAGAGATTTTACTAATGAGCAATTCCAAGCGTATGATAGCTGGAAAGATACAAATGATCACGACCGCTACTATGTTATGGCCCGCATGAATAACGTGCTGTAGGCTCAATATGAAGATTATGAGACTACAAAGTAGATCTTGGATAATCTAGAAGACATGTTTGGAGGCAAGGCCATAACAAAGCGGCAAAGGGCACTTCAGAAACTTCTTAACTGTAAGCAGAGGCTGGGGACATCTGTAAAGGAGCACATGATGTTGGTCATGGGTTACCTCATTGAGGCTCAAACTAATGGAGCCGACATCAATGCTAAAACTCAGATGACTATGGTCTTTGAGACTCTGTCAAAGGAATTTATTCCATTTAGAGCTACTTTTAATTGAACAATAGGCGGAATATGACCTTAATAGAATTGATGAAATAGTTACAGGAGTTTGAACTGCTGATCAGGGAGTCTCTTGCAGGTGGATAGGCTAATATGGTAGCTGCTTCTGGTTCCAATCCCAACTCTAGGAATGGAAAGAAGCAATGGGCCAAGAACGAGAAGTCTTCTACTCTTGCTAGCACCAAGAGCAAGAAAAAGAAGAAGAAGAACCTAAAGAAGCTTAAGTGCTTCTTCTGTGGGAAGGTCAGGCACATCAAGAAGCATTGCAAGGACTTCCTTTCCAAAGGAGGTAGGTATGATCTTCTATATTTAGAAACTTGTTTGGTTAAGGAATCCAGTGACATTTGGGTTATAGATTATGGTGCAACTAATCATGTTTGTGTTTCTCTACAGGAGTTGAAAGAAACGAGAAGTTTGCTACATAAAGACTTCATGCTTCGGATGGGCGATGGATCCGTGGTCTTAGCGGAAGTAGTGGGAGACGTCCATCTTTATTTTGATAGTTATAGGAATTTAATTTTGCAAGATTGTTTTTATGTTGTTAAATTTAAAATGAATTTAATTTCTGTAGCTTGTTTATTTAAAGACTCCTATTTGATTTCTTTTAATGATAAAGTGGTGATTCATAAAACCAAATCATTTATCTGTTCTTGATGGATGCAAAATAATCTATATTTTATCAAACCAAAGATGGACTTACTACTTAATGCTGAGATGAATAATAATAACTCTAAAAAACTTAAAGCTTCTCACTCTAATAAGACTTATCTTTGGCATTTGTGCCGTGGTCATATTAACCTGAATAGGATTCAAATGTTGGTCAGGGATGGACCTTTAAGTCAATTAAAGGTGGAATCTATACCTTAATGTGAATTTTGTTTGGAGGGTAAAATGACAAAAAAAGCGTTTGGGTCTAAGGGCAATAGAGCAGAAGGAGTTCTAGAACTTGTACATAGTGATGTTTGCGGACCAATGAACATCCGGGTACGAGGAGGGTATGAGTACTCTGTCACTTTTATTGACGATTACTCAAGGTATGGGTATGTGTACCTGATGCACCACAAAAGTGAAGCTTTTGACAAGTTTAGGGAGTTTTGAGCTGAAGTGGAAAAACAATTGGGTAGAACCATAAAGGTACTTCGATCCGATCTAGGTGGAGAATACCTTTCTGATGAGTTCATGAGACACTTATTAGAGAATGGGATTTTATCCCATTTGACTGCGTTGGGCACTGCGCAGCAGAATAGCATAGCAGAGAGAAGGAATAGGACTTTATTAGACATGATTAGGTCCATGATGAGTTATTCATCATTACCTTTGTCCATTTTGGGATATGCACTACAAACCGCATGTCATCTTTTATACAATGTGCCTTCAAAATCGGTCTCTAAAAGTCCTCATGAGTTATGGATGGGTAGGAAGACATCCTTAAACCATATTCGCATATGGGATGTCCAGCTCATGTCCTGTTTAAGGATGCGAATAAGTTGGAAGCACGTTTGGAAGTTTGCGTGTTTGTAGGACATCCAAAAGGGACTAAAGGGGGTTATTTCTACAACCCAAAGGAAAATAAAGTCGTGGTTTTAACTAATGCAACTTTTCTTAAGAAGAGTTACATGGACGAGTTTAAGCCTCGAAGCAAAGTGGTGCTTGAGGAGTTAAGGCATGATCCGATCACTCTGGAGGTTCCAAAAGAAACCACTCCGATCAGTGTAGAAAAATCATATGAACCTTAACAACAACCTAAGGGTCTTAAGCAGAGTGGCAGGATCGGGCGTCAACTTGAGGGGTATATGTTCAGTGGGGAAGTCGTTTTGGCTGAACCGGATGAACATGACAAAGATCCTTATACTTATGTAGAGGCTATGGAGGATGTTAATTAAAAACTCTAGACAAAGGCCATGAACACAGAGATGAATTTTATGGAGACTAATCAGGTCTGGGAGCTTGTATATCTTCCCGAAGGTGTAAAATGTTAGACATGTATGCTCTAAGGAGTAAAAATGTAATAAGTTTTTGAAGACATTTTTATCAACAAAGAATTTATTCATTATTTATATACCAAATCTTGTCCTCTTTATGTTCATATTTGTTGAATGTATGTTAAGCAAACAATAGTCTGAGATTATCGGTCTAAACCTTAAGAATTAGGCATATGATGGACGGATTATGTGAAAGACACGATTCTTAAGATGATGGTCTAAATCATACGATCCACAATCGAGGGAAAAAGCGGGGCACTTTATTCATGCAAAGATTGTTATGTTGTCTATATCCCTTTTGGGAGATGGTTTGTCTTGACCATCGGAGGTGGACTCCGTGAATAAAAACATCAACACGTTGTCATAAGTGACGATGTGTTGGATCGGGATATAAAGTGAATTGATTTGGATTAATAATTCTATCTCAGAAAATCGATTCATTTTAGACAATCATTTGTGTTGCATCTTAATCCTGAGATGAATAGTGAGTCCGTTGTCTTGACTTGTGTCTTTTGATGTACCAAAGGGTGACACCCACATCTTAATAGTGGTATGCATGCCAGTATGTTGGAGGCATGACTCTTGATAGCGTAGACTTGTTATTCATAGATATGGAATCCATAGCTCATCTTTAGGAGTAATGATATCCTCTTATATGCATTATCTTGTAATTGAAAAACTGGAGCGCTCAACCATTTGGATACATAGGTGTAATCGAATGGTATACTGTCTTTGGATGGTAAGTTTTCTAATAGTGAGATAATGAAACGTAAGATAAAAATAATCGGGAAGGTAAGACAAAACTTGTCCTTAAGTCGATTATGGATTATCATATGAGGATACGATACACTATGATATGTCATGGACACTTCGCTACGAGCTTCCTAATTCTATGTAGTTCGAGAGTGCAGCTCCAAGCTTTTAGTGGAGTAGCGTTGGAGTTGATAATTATGAAATGTATATCTAGGATATTAGGTTTCATAATTATCAGAAACTTGAACTATATAGGTCCATTTGGTCACCTTTGCTAGCTCACAACATCCTGTAACGACATAGCGTGCTTTTCCAATAATAGGTGACTTGTGTCAGATTTATCAGATTGGTTAAAATTTAGAAAAATTAAATAATTCATGTTTGTTTATTGGTTGAATTAATTTTATAAGAAATTAATTCAAGATAAACTTGTTGAATTATTGGGATCAGATAATTCTTGTCTGTTTATCGGTTGATTTAATTTTGGATAAATTAGATCAAGATAAACTTGTAGAATTTTTGAGAATTGATTTATTTTTTTAGAGATTATCTAGATAAAGTTGTTTTGATTAGATAACTTCTCTATTGGGTTATTTGAATTAAAACTGAGACTTTATCCTATAGAATCTCGGGTGAAAAATAAAAGATTCGTGAGATTTTTTTATTCAACAGTTCAGCCTGCCGATGGATGTGTTCGGCCTACCGATGGGACCTGTTTGGCCTACCGATCAGGTGGTTCGGCCTGTCGATCAGCGAAGGATAAGATCACGCGTATCCACACGGATTTATCAGATATTGATTCGAATTTGATTCTAATCTGAATTTTGAGACCTAATTTGATGAAGACTGACTCTAAGACCAACTTCTATAAATAGGGAGTGATTCTCACATGTTACTTAGATCAATTGAGAGATTAAGAGTGATACTCTACTAAGTTAGAATCTAAAAACTCCTTGAGAGCTTTTGTTCACAAATCACGAACACTTTCTTTGGGTTCTCTCGATTGGTTAGAAGGAGAGTCACCGGTGGAAGAGCTGTACGTGTGAACCCACACTTACTCTGGTGGTGGATAGAGAAAAGCAAAGAAGACCAGTTGGTTGAGGCTCTTCTAGAACGTTATTTCTCTTCATAGATTGCGGAGGTTCTTTAGTATACAAAGGTTAGTATGATCTGGTTAATTTTTACATATAGCATGTCAAACTTGTGTTTTGGAAATTACTCTAATGAATAAAATTTTAAAATTTCACTGTGTACTATTTTTCCAACAATTAGTATCAGAGCCATGGTTTTTACATAAATTTACGAGTTTGTGATCATATTATATGCATAAATTTTGTGATCTTAATCTGTCTTATGCTTGAATTGAATTTTATAGAGAGTTGGCACTCTAGGTTTCAATAAATTATATATGTTGTCATGGATTATGTGGTGAATGTTTATTAATTAATGATGGTTGATTAAATCATTGTTTAATTATTTATTAATTAATTAATTTATACCAGTTATGGTTCCTTAGATGTTAGAATGCGTATCTAAGTTTTTCATGTAATTAGATAGCGGACTATCATCTCCGTCTAGGAATTATTATTTATTTTAAATTTATAAAAATTTTATAATTAAATAATTATTCAGAGAAGATGGATCTAGAAGATTGATGAAGATGCTCCCGGTATTTCCTGAGTCTTTAATTTTATGGTTATGAATTGTTGAAAATAAAATTGATAAATTGCTTTAAAATTGTATTTTCTAGAATGGAGATTTCTGCTCAGTTGGCATGCCGAACATCACAGTTCGGCAAGAGAATGGTCATAGATTGGTAGACTGGACGTGTGGTTCGGTAGGCCGTCAGTGGGGCAGATATTGGCTAGCTCTGCCGATAGGCCAAACTTTCATGGGTCGGCAGGCCGATCTTACTGATCGGCATGCTGATGGAATATGACCAGCAGGCCGATCACCCAGACCGGCCTGCCGACTGAGAACTGAAAAATTTTTAGACAAGGTGTAGTTTTTTCAATCCAGTTTTAATTTTATTTTTGGGACAATTTTGAGAAACATTAAATTTGATATGACCGGAAATATGAAGTGTTCAAATCATACGGGATTGAAGACTTGAAGATGGAGAATCGATAATATGTCTCGATTATTCTCTTGTAATCTTAGTTTTCTATTCTCTAGGGTGGAGCCATAATATTACGGTTATTATTATTTTGCTTGTAGCTTTGCTTGATTGCTTTGGTTGTCTGCATTATAATATAATTTGCCATGTATATTGATAACATTTCATATAGAATAGGGAGTTCCGCTCATAATAAAATTGTTCATGCATATTCTTAAAATAAAACCTTGATTTCAAAAGATTGAGTGGGGGAAGGTTTTCGAAGAGAGGACCTAAGGCCTCCATCGTTGGTCCATAGGCAGAACATGGTGGTCCCGACCCCGAGGAAGGGATTTCTATCATGTACTAGATTGGATCTCTAAGAGGATAAGGTATTTTAGCAAGATTTATGGTTGTACACCCCTAGGTGGTGATTATAAATCATGGATAAAATATTGAAACGATGGTTATACACTCACGTTAATTTTATTATTAACCTCCCCTAGGAGATCTATTAATAAAATTAATGGCCAAAGAAACGATTATTAATATATGCTGGATCATATGGGTCCTGGATGGCATATATTAATCAGGACAGGATCCGTGCTCCTGATTGAATTTGGCATGACTCCCCTAGGAACTTGTTGAATTTTGAGTTGGGAATTATCGTTGTAAGGTTGTGATATTTTCAAGGTTTTGACACATAAACACATTTGTATAATTTTTACATGATTGTGTTATCTTACTAAATTATTATTATATGTTTTCTTGTATTTGGTATATGATTCTTTATTGTAGATTAAAAATGTCTAAAAATGCTTTATCATCGATACTTGACAAAAACAAATTAACCGGTGAGAACTATAATGATTGGAAACGGAACCTAGACATCGTCCTGTCCTTTGAGAAATTGAAATATGTACTGACAACCCCTTGTCCTCCTGAGCCTACGAGGGACTCAAGTAATGAGCAATTCTAAGCGTATGATCGCTGGAAAGATGCTAATGATCAGGCCTGCTGCTATGTTATGGCTATCATGAACAATGTACTGCAAGCTCAACATCAGGATTATGAGACTGCAAAATAGATCTTGGATAATCTTGAGGATATGTTTGGAGGCCAAGCCATAATAAAGCAGCAAGGGGCACTTCAGACACTCTTTAACTATAGATAGAGCCCGAGGACATCTGTAAAGGAGCACATGATGTTAGTCATGGGTTACCTCGTTGAGGCTCAAACCAATGGAGCCGACATCGATGTTGAAACTCAGATGACTATGGTCTTTGAGACTTTGTCTAAGGAATTTATTCTATTTAGAGCTACATTTAATTTAAGCAATACACGAGATATGACCTTAACAGAACTGATGAAACAGTTACAGGAGTTTGAACTACTGATCAGGGAGTCTCCTGTTGGTGGTGAATGGTAGCTACTTCTGGTTCCAATCCTAACTCTGGGAATGGAAAGAAGCAACGGGCCAAGAACGGGAAGTCTTCTATTCTTGCTACTACCAAGAGCAAGAAGAAAAAGAAGAAGAACCCGAAGAAGCTTAAGTTCTTCTTCTGTGGAAAGGTCGGGCATATCAAGAAGCATTGCAAGGACTTCCTTTCCAAGGGAGGTAGGTGTGATCTTCTATATTTAGAAACTTGTTTGGCTGAGGAATCCAGTGACATCTGGGTCATAGATTCTGGTGCAACTAATCATGTTTGTGTTTCTCTGTAGGGATTCAAAGAAATAAAAAGTCCACTACGTGAAGACTTAACGCATCAGATGGGCGATGGATCCTTGCTCTCAACGGAAGCAGTGGGAGATGTCCATCTTTACTTTGATAATTATAGGAATTTAATTTTGCGAGATTGTTTTTATGTTTCTAAATTTAAAAGGAATTTAATTTCTATATCTTCTTTATTTAAAGACTCCTACGTGGTATCTTTTAATGAAAAAGTAGTGATTCATAAAAATAAATCTTTTATCTGTTCTGGATGGATGTAAAATAATCTATATTTTATCAAACCTAAGATGGACTTATTGCTTAATGCTAAGATAAATGATAATAACTCAAAAAGACTTAAAACTTCTCACTCTAATAAGACTTATCTTTGGCATTTGCGCCGTGGCCATATTAACCTGAATAGGATTCAAAGGTTGGTAAGGGATGGACCTTTAAGTCACTTAAAGGTAGAATCTATACCTCAATGTGAATCTTGTTTGGAGGGTAAATTGACCAAAAGACCATTCGGGTCTAAGGGCAATAGGGCCGAAGGGGTTATAGAACTTGTGCATACTGATGTTTGTGGACCGATGAACATCCGAGCACGAGGCAGGTATGAGTACTTCGTCACTTTTATTGATGATTACTCAAGATATGGGTATGTGTACCTGATGCACCACAAAGGTGAAACTTTTGACAAGTTCAAGGAGTTTTAGGCTGAAGTGGAAAAGCAATTGGGCAGACCCATAAGGGCACTTCGATCAGATCGAGGTGGGGAATACCTTTCTGATGAGTTCTTGGAACACTTGTTAGAGAATGGGATTTAATCTCATTTGACTGTGCTGGGCACTCCGCAGCCGAATGGCGTAACGGAGAGAAGAAATAGGACTTTGTTGGACATGATTAGGTCCATGATAAGTTATTCATCGTTGCCTTTATCCTTTTGGGGATATGCACTACAAACCGCATGTTATCTTTTGAACAATGTGCCTTCAAAATCGGTCCCTAAAACTCCTCACGAGTTGTGGATGAGTAGGAAGACATCCTTAAACCATATTCGCATATTGGATGTCTAGCTCATGTCTTATTTAAGGTTTTGAATAAGTTGGAAGCACGTTCAGAAGTTTGCGTGTTTATAGGATATCCAAAAGGGACTAAAGGGGGTTATTTTTATAACCCAAAGGAAAATAAAGTTGTGGTTTCAACTAATGCAACTTTCCTTGAGGAGAGTTACATGGACGACTTTAAACCTCGAAGCAAAGTGGTGCTTGAGGAATTAAAGAGTGATCAGATCACTCCAGAGGTTTTGAATGAAACCGTTCCGATCAGTGTAGAAAAACCAAACAAACCTGAACAACAACCTCAGGGGCTTCGGCGTAGTGGGAGGATCGAGCGTCAACCTAAGAGGTATATGTTCAATGGGGAGGTCTTTTTGGCTCAACCGGATGAATATGACAGGGATCCTTACACTTACACGAAAGCTATGGAGGATGTTGATTCAAAACTCTGGACAGAGGCCATGAACATTGAGATAAAGTCTATGGAGACTAATAAGGTCTGGGAGCTTGTAGATCTTCTCGAAGGGGTAAAACCCATAGGGTGTAAGTGGATCTACAAGAGGAAACGAGGAGTGAATGGAAAGGTCGAAACCTTTACGGCTAGACTGGTAACTAAGGGTTATACGCAAAAGGAAGGAATCGATTATGAGGAAACCTTTTCGCCTGTAGCCATGCTTAAGTCCATCCGGATTCTCTTATCCATAGCTGCCATTCTCGACTACAAGATTTGACAGATGGATGTCAAGATGGCTTTTCTAAATGGCGATCTTGATGAGTTCATTTATATGGAACAACCAGATGGGTTCAAGGTCACGGGTCAAGAGGGTAAGGTTTGTAAGCTACTGAAGTCAATTTACGGACTTAAGCAGGCTTCTCATTCTTGGAACATAAGATTTGATCAGGTGATCAAGACTTATGGGTTCTCACAAAATGTGGATGAACCATGTGTTTATAAACACATTAAGGATGGGAAGGTGGTTTTTCTATTGCTCTATGTAGATGACATTCTGCTGATTGGCAATGACGTTGGGGCATTGTCATCAGTCAAATTATGGTTGACCAAGCAGTTTGACATGAAGGACTTAGGAGAGGCTAATTTTGTTCTTGGTATCTAGATCTTTTGGGATAGGAAGAACAAAATGATAGCTTTGTCCTAGGCCAGCTACATAGATAAAATTCTCAAGAGGTTTGCAGTGCAGGATTCTAAGAAAGGTAGACAACCATCTAGGTCTGGAGTTACTCTTTCTAAGAAAGACTCTCCAAAGTCTTATGAAGAGAGAGAATACATGAAGAAGGTGTCTTATGCTTCGGCAGTGGGTAGTCTCATGTATGCCATGCTTTGTACACGACCGGATATTAGCCATGCGGTCGGGATTGTAAGTCGATTTCAGGCGGATCCAGGGCCGAACCATTGGGTTGCGTTAAAGCATATTTTCAAGTACCTGAGAAGGACTCGAGGGTATATGCTTGTATATTCGAGTGAGGACCTGACTCCTCTAGGATATACTGACTCAGATTTTCAATCCTGTTTGGATTCTATGAGATCGACTTTGGGTTTTGTGTTTACTCTAGGAGGCGGTGCCATCAGTTGAAGAAGTGTTAAGTAAGATTGCACTTTAGATTCAACGATGGAGGTCGAGTATGTGGCAGCTAGTGATGCTGCGAAAGAAGCAGTGTGGCTCCGCAAGTTCCTTGGGGATCTTGAGGTAGTTCCTGGTATAATTAAGCTGTATCACTATACTGTGATAATAATGCGGTGGTAGCTAATGCTAAGGAGCCAAGATTTCACAAGAAGAGTTAGCATATGGACTAGAAGTATCATGTGATAAAGGACTTCATCGAGGGCAGGCATGTCATGGTGTGCAAGATCACATCAGAGGACAATTTAGCTGATCCATTTACGAAGACACTTACTGGGAGAGTCTTCGAGAGGCGTGTGGAAGATATGGGGATGCGAGATTTGTCATATTTACTCACTTAGTGCAAGTGGGAGATTGTTAGACATGTATGCCCTAAGGAGTAAAAATGTAATAAGTTTTTGGAGACATTTTTATCAATAAAGAATTTATTCATTATTTATATACCAAATCTTTTCCTCTTTACATTCATATTTGCTGAATATATGTTAAGCAAACATTAGTCTGAGACTGTCGGTCTAAAACTTAAGAATTGGGCATATGATGGACGGATTATGCGGAAGACACGATTCTTAAGGTGATGGTCTAAATCATACAATCCGCAATCGAGGGAATAAAGCTGGGTGCTTTATTCATGCAAAGATTGTTATGTTGTCGATATCCCTTTTGGGAGATAGTTTGTCTTGACCATCGGAGGTGGACTCCGTGAATAAAAACATTGGCACGTTGTCATAAGTGACGATGTGTTGGATCGAGACATAAAGTGAATTGATTTGGATTATTAATTCTGTATTGGCAAATCGATTTACTTTAGACAATCATTTGTGTTGTATCTTAATCTTGAGATGAATAATGGGCCTATTGTCTTGGCTTGTGTCTTTTGATGTACTAAAGGGTGACACCCACATCTTAACAGTGGTATGCATGTCGTCACATTGGAGGCATGACTCTTGATAGCGTAGACTTGTTATTCATAGATATGGAATCCACAGCTCTTCTTTAGAAGTAATGATATCCTCTTATATGCGTTATCCTGTAATTGGAAAACTGGAGCGCTCAACCGATTGGATACATAGGTGTAACCGAATGGTATACTGTCTTTAGATGGTAAGTTTTCTAATGATGAGATAATGGAACATAAGATAAAAATAATCAGGAAGGTAAGACAGAACTTGTCCTTAAGCTGATTATGAATTATCATATGGGGATACGATGCACTATGATATGTCATGGAGACTTAGCCATACGAGCTTTGTAATTCTATGTAGTTTGAGAGTGCAGCTCCAAGCTCTTAGTGGAGTAGAGTTGGAGTTGATAATTATGAAATGTATATCTGGGATGTTGGGTTTCATAATTATCAGGAACTTGAACTATATAAGTCCATTTGGTCCCCTTTGCTAGCTCACAACATCCTGTAACGACACAGCGTGCTTTTCCAATAATTGGTGACTTGTGTCAAATTTATCATATTGGTTAAAATTTGGAAGAATTAAATAATTCATGTCTGTTTATCGGTTGAATTAATTTGTAAGAAATTAATTCAAGATAAACTTGTTGAATTATTGGGATCAGATAATTCTTGTTTGTTTATTGGGTGATTTAATTTTGGATAAATTAGATCAAGATAAACTTATAGAATTATTGATAATTGATTTATTTTCTTAGAGATTATCTAGATAAAGTTGTTTTGATCAGATAACATCTCTATTGGGTTATTTGAATTAAAACTGAGACTTTATCCTATTGAATCTTGGGTGGAAAATAAAATATTCGCAAGATTTTTATTCGACAGTTTAGCCTACCGATGGACGTGTTTGGCTTGCCAATGAGATGGTTCGGCCTGCCGATCAGCGAAGGATAAGATCACGCGTATCCATACGGATCTTATCAGATATTGATCCGAATTTGATTCTGATCCGAATTTTGAGACCTAATCTGATGAGGACTGACCTTAGGACCAACCTCTATAAATAGGAAGTGATTCTCACAAGTTACTTAGATCAATTGAGAGATTAGGAGTGATACTCTGCTAAGTGAGAATCTGAAAGCTCCCTGAGAGCTTTTGTTCACAAATCACAAACACTTGCTTTGGGTTCTCTCGATTGGTCGGAAGGAGAGTCACCAGTGGAAGAGTTGTACGTGGGAGTCCACACTCACTCCGGTCGTGGATAGAGAATGGCAAAGAAGACTAGTTGGTTGAGGCTCTTTTGGAACATTATTTCTCTTCACAGATTACGGAGGTTCTTCAGCATACAAAGGTTAGTAAGATTTGGTTAATTTATGCATATAGCATGCCAAACTTGTGTTTTGGAAATTACTCTGATGAAATTTTTTTTTAAAATTCCACTGCGCACTATTTTTCCAACATAAAACCCATAGGGTGTAAATGGATCTTCAAGCAGAAAAGAGGAGTGGATGGAAAGGTCAACACCTTTAAGGCTAGACTAGTGGCTAAGTGATATACGCAAAAGGAAGGAATCGATTACGAGGAAACCTTTTCGCCTGTAGCCATGCTTAAGTCTATCTGGATTCTCTTGTTCATAGCTGCTGCTCTCAACTACGAGATTTGGCAAATGGCTATCTAGACGGCTTTTCTAAATGGCTATCTTGATGAGTCTATTTATATGAAACATCCAGATTGGTTCAAGGTCAAGGGTCAAGGGGGTAAGGTTTGCAAGCTGTTAAAGTCAATTTATAGACTTAAGCAGGCTTCTCATTCTTGGAACGTAAGATTTGATCAGGTGATCAAGAGTTATGGGTTCTCACAAAATATGGATGAGCCATGTGTTTACAAACACATTAAGGATGTGAATGTGGTTTTTCTACTGCTCTATGTAGATGACATTCTACTAATCGACAATGACATTGGGGCATTGTCATCAGTCAAATTATGGTTGACCAAGCAGTTTGACATAAAGACTTGGGTGAGGCTAATTTTGTTCTTGATATCTAGATCTTTCGGGATAGGAAGAACAAAATGATAGTTTGTCCCAAGCCGGCTACATAGATAAAATTCTCAAGAGGTTTGCAATGCAGGATTCCAAGAAAGGTGGTCAACCATCTAGGTCTGGAATTACTTTTTCTAAGAAAGACTCTCCAAAGTCTGAGGAAGAAAGAGAATACATGAAGAAGGTGCCTTATGCTTTGACAATGGGTAGTCTCATGTATGCCAAGCATTGCACAAGATAGGATATTTGTTATGCGGTTGTGATTGTAAGTCAATTTCAGGCGGATCTAGGACCAAACCATTGATTGTGGTAAAGCATATTTTCAAGTACTTGAGAAGGACTCGAGGGTATATGCTTGTACATTCGGGTGAGGACTTGACTCCTCTAGGATATACTGACATAGATTTTTAATCCTGTCTAGATTCTAGGAAATCGACTTCGGGTTTTGTGTTTACATTGGGTGGCGGTGCCATCAGTTGGAGAAGTGTGAAGCGAGATTGCACTTCAGATTCAACGATGGAGGCCGAGTATGTAGCAGCTAGTTTGCTTTGAAAGAAGCAGTGTGGCTCCGCAAGTTCCTTGGGAATCTTGAGGTAGTTCTTGGTATGGATAAGGCGGAATCACTGTACTGTGACAACAGTGCGGCGGTAGCTAATGCTAAGGAACCAAGATTTTACAAGAAGAGTAAGCATATTGATCGGAAGTATCATGTGATAAAGGACTTTGTTGAGGGCGGGCATGTCACGGTGTGCAAAATCATGTCAAAGGACAATTTAGCTGATCTATTTACGAAGACACTTACTGAGAGAGTCTTCGAGAGGTATGTGGAAGCTTTGGGGATGCGAGACTTGTCATATTTACTCACTTAGTGCAAGTAGGAGATTGTTAGACATGAAGGCCCTAAGGAGTAAAAATGTAATAAGTTTTTGGAGAAATTTTTTTCAATAAAGAATTTATTTATTGTTAATATACCAAATCTCGTCCTCTTTATGTTTATATTTGTCGAATGTATGTTAAGCAAATAATAGTCTGAGACTGTCGATCTAAACCTTTAAGAATTGGGCATATGATTGATAGATTATACGAAAGACACGATTCTCAAGGTGATGGTTTGAATCATAAGATCCGCAATCAAGGGAATAAAGTTGGGCACTTTATTAATGTAAAGATTGTTATGTTGTCTATATCCCTATTGGGAGATGGTTTGTCTTGGCCATCAGAGGTAGACTCTGTGAATAGAAACAATGGCACGTTGTCATAGGTGACGATGTGTTGGATTGGGACATAAAGTGAATTGATTTGGATTAATAATTCTGTCTCGGCAAATCGATTCACTTTACATAATCATTTGTATTGTATCTTAATCCTAAGATGAATAGTGGGCTCGTTGTCTTGACTTGCGTCTTTTGATGTATCAAAGGGTGACACCCACATCTTAATAGTGGTATGCATGTTGGTACGTTAGAGGTGTTAGACATGTATGCCCTAAGGAGTAAAAATGTAATACGTTTTTGGAGACATTTTTTATCAATAAAGAATTTATTCGTTTATATATACCAAATCTTGTCCTCTTTATGTTCATATTTGTTGAATGTATGATAAGCAGACAGTAGTCTGAGACTGTCAGTCTAAACCTTAAGAATTGGGCATATGATGGACTGATTATGCAGAAGACACGATTCTTATGGTGACAGTCTAAAACATATGATCCGCAATCGAGGGAATAAAGTTGGGTGCTTTATTCATGTAAAAATTGTTATGTTGTCTATATCCCTTTTAGGAGATGGTTTGTCTTGACCATCGGAGTTGGGCTCCGTGAATAGAAACATTGGCGCGTTGTCATAGGTGACGACGTGTTGGATCGGGACATAAAGTGAATTGATTTGGATTAATAATTTTGTCTTGGCAAATTGATTTACCTTACACAGTCATTTGTATTGTATCTTAGTCCTGAGATGAATAGTGGGCCCGTTATCTCGACTTGTGTCTTTTGATGTGCCAAAGGGTGACACCCACATCTCAATAGTAGTATGCATACCGGTACGTTGGAGGCATGACTCTTGATAGCTTAGACTTGTTATTCATAGATATGGAATCCATAGCTCCTCTTTAGGAGTAATAATATCCCCTTATATGCGTTGTCCTGTAATTGAAAAACTGGAGCGCTCAACCATTTGGATACATAGGTGTAACCGAATGGTATACTATCTTTAGATGGTAAGTTTTCTAATGGTGAGACAATGGATCGTAAGATAAAAATAATCGAAAAGGTAAGATAGAACTTGTCCTTAAGCCGATTATGGATGATCATATGGGGATGCGATACACTATGATATGTCATGGAGACTTAGCTACACGAGCTTCATAATTTTATAAAGTTCGAGAGTGCAGCTCCAAGTTTTTAGTGGAGTAGCGTTGGAGTTGATAATTGTGAAATGTATATCTAGGATATTGGGTTTCATAATTATCATGAGCTTGAACTTTATAGGTCCATTTTGGTCCCCTTTGCTAGCTCACAAAGTCCTGTAACGACACGGCGTGCTTTTCCAATAATTGGTGACTTATGTCAGATTTATCAGATTGGTTTAAAATTTATAAGAATCAAATAATTCATGTCTGTTTATCGGTTGAATTAATTCTGTAAGAAATTAGTTCAAGATAAACTTGTTGAATTATTTCGATCAGATAATTCTTGTTTGTTTATCGGTTGTTTTAATTTTGGACAAATTAGAACAAGATAAACTTGTAGAATTATTGTGAATTGATTTATTTTCTTAGAGATTATCTTGATAAAGTTTGTTTTGATCAGAAAACTTCTCTATTGGGTTATTTGAATCAAAACTGAGACTTTATCCTTTAGAATCTCGGGTGGAAAATAAAAGATTCATGGAGATTTTTTCTCGAGAGTTCGGCCTGCTGAATGACGTGGTCGGCCTGCCGATCAGAATGTTCTGCTTGCCGATCAGCGAGAGATAAGATTATGCGTTTTCGCGCGAATCCTATCAGATATTGATATGAACTTGATTTTATTTCGAGTTTTTGAGACCTAATCAGATACGGACTGACCCCAAGACCAATAGCTATATAAAGGGAGTGAGTCTCATGATTTACTCAGACCAATTTGAGAGATTAAGAGTGATACTCTTCTAGTGAGCATCTAAAAACTCCTTGAGAGCTTTTGTTCACGAATCATGAGCACTAGCTTTGGGTTCTCTCTATTGGTTGGAAGGAGAGTCACCGGTGGAAGAGCTGTACGTGTGAGCTCACACTCACTCCGGTTGTGGATAGAGAATAGCAAAGAAGACTAGTTGGTTGAGGCTCTTCTGGAACATTACTTCTCTACACAGGTTGCGGAGGTTCTTCGGCACCCTGAGGTTAGTAAGATCTGTCTAATTTATACATATAACATGTCAAACTTGTGTTTTGGAAATTACTCTGATGGAAAAAATTTTAAAATTTTGTGGCGCACTTTGTTTCCAACAATTGGTATCAGAGCTGAGGTTTTTACATAAATTTGCAAGTTTGTGATCATGTTATATGCATAAATTTTGTGATCTTAATCTCTCCTATGCTTGAATTGAATTTTATAGAGAGATTGCACTCTAGCTTTTTATATAATATATATGTTGTCATGGATTATGTGGTGAGTGTTTATTAATTAATTACGGTTGATTAAATCGTTGTTTAATTATTTATTAATTAATTAATACCGGTTATGGTTTCTTAGAGGTTAGAATGTGTATCTAAGTTTTTCATGTAATTAGATGGTGGACTATCATCTCCGTCTAGGAATTGTTATTTAATTTTTAATTTGTAAGAATTTTGTAATTAAATAATTATTCGGAGAAGATGGATCAAGAAGTCGGATCTAGAAGATTGATGATGGTGCCTCCAAGGATTTCCTAAGTCTCTAATTTTATGTTTCTGAATTGTTGAAAATAAAATTGATGAATTGCATTAAAATTGTATTTTCTGGAATGAGGGTTTTCTGCTCGGTCGACATGCCGGACCTCACAGTTCGGCAGGCCGAAGGCCACAGATCGACAGGCCGACAGTGGGGCAAAAATTTTGGTGCTCTGTTGGCAGGCCGATCACCCAGATCGGCCTACCGACCGAGAGCTGCCAAGTGTCCAGAAAAGGTGCAATTTTTCCGAAGCAGTTTTAATTTTATTTTTAGGACGATTCTGAAAAACATTAAATTTGGATATGACCGGAAATATGAAGTATTCGATTTATACGGGATTGAAGACTTGAAGATGGATATTGCATGAAGAATTGGATATTCGATTATTCTCTTGTAATCTTAGTTTTCTATTCTCTAGGGTGGAACCATAATATTACGGTTATTATTATTTTGTTTGTAGCTTTGCTTGATTGCTTTGCTTGTCTGCATTATAAAATGATTTACCATGTATATTGATAACATGTCATATAGGATAGGAAGTGCCGCTCATATTAAAATTGTTCATGCATAATTTTAAAATAAAACCTTGACTTCAAAAGATTGAGTGGGAGAAGTTTTTCGAAGAGAGGACCTAAGGCCTCCATCGTTGGTCCATAGGAAGAACATGGTGGTCCCGACCCCTAGGAAGGGATTTCTATCATGTACCAGATTGGATCTCTGAAAGGATAAGGCATTTTAGTATGATTTATGGTTGCATACCCCTAGGTGGTGATTATAAATCATGGATAAAATATTGAAACGGTGGTTATACACTCATGTTAATTTTATTATTAACCTCCCCTAGGAGCTCTGTTAATAAAATTAATGGCCAAAGAAACGATTATTAGTATATGCTGGATCATACGGGTCCTGGATGGCATATATTAATTAGGAGAGGATCCGTGTTCCTAATTGAATTTAGGATGACTCCCCTAGGAGCTTGTTGAATTCTGAGTTGGGAATTATCGTTGTAAGGTTGTGATATTTTCAAGGTTTTGACACATAAACACATTTGTATGATTTTACATGATTGTGTTATCTTACTAAATTATTATATATATTTGTTTATGTTTGGTATATGATTCTTTATTGTAGATTGAAAATGTCTAAAAACGCTTTATTATCGATACTTGATAAAAACCAATTAACCGGTGAGAATTATAATGATTGGAAACGGAACCTGTATATTGATTTAAAATGTATATTGATAACATTGCATTATAATATGATTTACCATGTCTATTGATAACATGTCATATAGAATAGGGAGTGCCGCTCATATTAAAATTTTTCACGCATAATTTTAAAATAAAACCTTGACTTCAAAAAATTGAGTGGGAGAAGGTTTTCGAAGAGAGGACCTAAGGCCTCCATCGTTGGTCCATAGGAAGAACATGGTGGTCCCGACCCCTAGGAGGGGATTTCTATCTTGTACCAGATTGGATTTCTGAAAGGATAAGGTATTTTAGTATGATTTATGGTTGCACACCCCTAGGTGGTGATTATAAATCATGGGTAAAATATTGAAACGGTGGTTATATACTCACGTTAATTTTATTATTAACCTCCCCTAGGAGCTCTGTTAATAAAATTAATGGCCAAAGAAACGATTATTAGTATATGCTGGATCATACGGGTCCTGGATGGCATATATTAATCAGGAGGGGATCCGTGTTCCTGATTGAATTTAGCATGACTCCCCTAGGAGCTTGTTAAATTCTGAGTTGGGAATTATCGTTGTAAGGTTGTGATATTTTCAAGGTTTTGACACATAAACACATTTGTATGATTTTACATGATTGTGTTATCTTACTAAATTATTATATATGTTTGTTTATGCTTGGTATATGATTCTTTATTGTAGATTGAAAATGTCTAAAAACGCTTTATTATCGATACTTGATAAAAACCAATTAACCGGTGAGAATTATAATGATTGGAAACGGAACCTGGACATCGTCCTATCCTTTGAGAAACTGAAATATGTACTGACAACTTCTTGTCCTCTCGAGCCTACGGGAGACTCAAGTAATGAGCAATTTCAAGCGTACGATTGCTGGAAAGATGCTAATGATCAAGCCCGCTGCTATGTTATGGCTAGCATGAACAACATGCTGCAGGCTCAACATCAGGATTATGAGACTGCGAAGTAGATCTTGGATAATCTTGAGGACATGTTTGGAGGCCAGGCCATAACAAAGCGGCAAGGGGTGCTTCGAAAACTCTTAAATTGTAGATAGAGATCGGGGACATCTGTAAAGGAGCACATGATGTTGGTGATGGGTTACCTCGCTGAGGCTCAAACCAATGGAGCCGACATCGATGCTGAAACTCAGATGACTATGGTCTTTGAGACTCTATCTAAGGAATTTATTCTGTTTAGAGCTACTTTTAATTTAAGCAATAGATGGGATATGACCTTGATAAAACTGATGAAACAGTTACAGGAGTTTGAACTGCTAATCAGGGAGTCTCCTGCTGGTGGTGAGGCCAATATGGTAGCTGCTTCTGGTTCCAATCCTAACTTTGGGAATGGAAAGAAGCAACGGGCCAAGAGTAGGAAGTCTTCTATTCCTGTTGCTACCAAGAGCAAGAAGAAGAAGAAGAAGAACCCAAAGAAGCTTAAGTACTTCTTCTGTGGTAAGGTCGGGCATAAAAAGAAGCATTGCAAGGACTTCCTTTCCAAGGGAGGTAGGTGTGATCTTCTATATTTAGAAACTTGTTTGGCTGAGGAATCCAGTGACATCTGGGTCATAGATTCTGGTGCAACTAATCATGTTTGTGTTTCTCTGCAGGGATTCAAAGAAATAAAAAGTCCACTACGTGAAGACTTAACGCTTCAGATGGGCGATGGATCCTTGCTCTCAGTGGAAGCAGTGGGAGATGTCCATCTTTACTTTGATAATTATAGGAATTTAATTTTGCGAGATTGTTTTTATGTTCCTAAATTTAAAAGGAATTTAATTTCTATATCTTCTTTATTTAAAGACTCCTACGTGGTATCTTTTAATGAAAAAGTGGTGATTCATAAAAACAAATCTTTTATCTGTTCTGGATGGATATAAAATAATCTATATTTTATCAAACCTAAGATGGACTTATTGCTTAATGCTGAGATAAATGATAATAACTCAAAAAGACTTAAAACTTCTCACTCTAATAAGACTTATTTTTGGCATTTGCGCCGCGGCCATATTAACCTGAATAGGATTCAAAGGTTGGTAAGGGATGGACCTTTAAGTCACTTAAAGGTGGAATCTATACCTCAATGTGAATCTTGTTTGGAGGGTAAAATGACCAAAAGACCATACGGGTCTAAGGGCAATAGGGCCGAAGGGGTTCTAGAACTTGTGCATAGTGATGAGTTCTTGGGACACTTGTTAGAAAATGGGATTTTATGCCATTTGACTGCGCCGTGCACTCCGCAGCAGAATGGCGTAGCAAAGAGAAGGAATAGGACTTTGTTGGACATGATTTGGTCCATGATGAGTTATTCATCATTGCCTTTATCCTTTTGGGGATATGCACTACAAACCGCATGTTATCTTTTGAACAATGTGCCTTCAAAATCGGTCCCTTAAACTCCTCACGGGTTGTGGACAAGATGAAAGACATCCTTAAACCATATTCGCATATGGGGATATTCGGCTCATGTCCTGTTTAAGGATCTGAATAAGTTGGAAGCACGTTCAGAAGTTTGTGTATTTGTAGGATATCCAAAAGGGACTAAATGGGGTTATTTTTATAACCCAAAGGAAAATAAAGTCGTGGTTTCAACTAATGCAACTTTTCTTGAGGAGAGTTACATGGACGACTTTAAACCTCGAAGCAAAGTGGTGCTTGAGGAGTTAAGGGTTGATCCGTGTTGGAAACAAAGTGCACAGCGGAATTTAAAAAAAAATTTCATCAGAGTATTTTCCAAAACACAAGTTTGACATGTTATATGTATCAATTAGATAGATCTTACTAACCTCAGTGTGTCGAAGAACCTCCGTAACCCGTGAAGAGAAGTAACGTTCCAGAAGAGCCTCAACCAACTGGTCTTCTTTGCTATTCTCTATCCATAACTGGAGTGAGTGTGGGCTCACACGTACAGCTCTTCCACCGATGACTCTCCTTCCAACCAATAGAGAGAACCCAAAGCTAGTGTTCGTGATTTGTGAACAAAAGCTCTCAGGGAGTTTTCAGATGCTCACTAGAAGAGTATCACTCTTAATCTCTCAAATTGATCTCAGTAAATCATGTGACTCACTCCCTTTATATACCTATTGGTCCTGGGGTCAGTCCATATCAGATTAGGTCTCAAAAACTCGACACAAAATCAAGTTCGGATCAATATCTGATAAGATTCGCGTGAAAACGCATAATCTTATCTCTCGTTGATCGGCAAGCCGAACATTCTGATCGGCAAGCCGACCACGTCGTTCCGCAGGCCAAACTCCTGAGAAAAAATATCCGTGAATGTTTTATTTTCCACCTGAGATTCTAAAGGATAAAGTCTCAGTTTTGATTCAAATAACCCAATAAAGAAGTTATCTGATCAAACAAACTTTATCAAGATAATCTCTAAGAAAATAAATCAATTCACAATAATTCTACAAGTTTATCTTGTTCTAATTTGTCCAAAATTAAAACAGTCGATAAACAGACAAGAATTATCTGATCGTAATAATTTAACAAGTTTATCTTGAACTAATTTCTTACAAAATTAATTCAACCGATAAACAGACATGAATTATTTGATTCTTACAAATTTTAAACCAATCTGATAAATCCGACATAAGTCACCAATTATTGGAAAAGCACGCCGTGTCGTTACAGGATTTTGTGAGCCAGCAAAGGGGACCAAAATAGACCTATAAAGTTCAAGCTCATGATAATTATGAAACCCAATATCCCAGATATACATTTCACAATTATCAACTCCAACGCTACTCCACTAAAAGCTTAGAGCTGCACTCTCAAACTTTATAGAATTACGAAGCTTGTGTAGCTAAGTCTCCAAGACATATCATAGTGTATCGCATCCCCATATGATCATCCATAATCGGCTTAAGGACAAGTTCTGTCTTACCTTCCCTATTATTTTTATCTTACGTTCCATTGTCTCACCATTAGAAAACTTACCATCCAAAGGCAGTATACCATTCAGTTAAACCTATGTATCCAAATGGTTGAGCGCTCCAGTTTTTCAATTACAGGACAATGCATATAAGAGGATATCATTACTCCTAAAGAGGAGCTATGGAATCCATATCTATGAATAATAAGCCTACGCTATCAAGAGTCATGCCTCCAACGTACCAGCATGCATACCACTATAGAGATGTGGGAGTCACCCATTGGTACATCAAAAGACACAAGTCGAGACAGCGGGCCCACTATTCATCTCAGGATTAAGATACAATATAAATGACTGTCTATGGGGATATTCGGCTCATGTCCTGTTTAAGGATCTGAATAAGTTGGAAGCACGTTCAGAAGTTTGCGTATTTGTAGGATATCCAAAAGGGACTAAAGGGGGTTATTTTTATAACCCAAAGGAAAATAAAGTCGTGGTTTCAACTAATGCAACTTTTCTTGAGGAGAGTTACATGGACGACTTTAAATCTCGAAGCAAAGTGGTGCTTGAGGAGTTAAGGGTTGATCCGTGTTGGAAACAAAGTGCACAGCGGAATTTAAAAAAAAATTTCATCAGAGTATTTTCCAAAACACAAGTTTGACATGTTATATGTGTAAATTAGATAGATCTTACTAACCTCAGTGTGTCGAAGAACCTCCGTAACCCGTGAAGAGAAGTAACATTCTAGAAGAGCCTCAACCAACTGGTCTTCTTTGCTATTCTCTATCCATAACTGGAGTGAGTGTGGGCTCACACGTACAGCTCTTCCACCGGTGACTCTCCTTCCAACCAATAGAGAGAACCCAAAGCTAGTGTTCGTGATTTGTGAACAAAAGCTCTCAGGGAGTTTTCAGATGCTCACTAGAAGAGTATCACTCTTAATCTCTCAAATTGATCTGAGTAAATCATGTGACTCACTCCCTTTATATACCTATTGGTCCTGGGGTCAGTCCATATCAGATTAGGTCTCAAAAACTCGACACAAAATCAAGTTCGGATCAATATCTGATAAGATTCGCGTGAAAACGCATAATCTTATCTCTCGCTGATCGGCAAGCCGAACATTCTGATCGGCAAGCCGACCACGTCGTTCCGCAGGCCAAACTCCTGAGAAAAAATATCCGTGAATGTTTTATTTTCCACCTGAGATTCTAAAGGATAAAGTCTCAGTTTTGATTCAAATAACCCAATAAAGAAGTTATCTGATCAAACAAACTTTATCAAGATAATCTCTAAGAAAATAAATCAATTCACAATAATTCTACAAGTTTATCTTGTTCTAATTTGTCCAAAATTAAAACAGTCGATAAACAGACAAGAATTATCTGATCGTAATAATTCAACAAGTTTATCTTGAACTAATTTCTTACAAAATTAATTCAACCGATAAACAGACATGAATTATTTGATTCTTACAAATTTTAAACCAATCTGATAAATCCGACATAAGTCACCAATTATTGGAAAAGCACGCCGTGTCGTTACAGGATTTTGTGAGCCAGCAAAGGGGACCAAAATAGACCTATAAAGTTCAAGCTCATGATAATTATGAAACCCAATATCCCAGATATACATTTCACAATTATCAACTCCAACGCTACTCCACTAAAAGCTTGGAGCTGCACTCTCGAACTTTATAGAATTACGAAGCTCGTGTAGCTAAGTCTCCAAGACATATCATAGTGTATCGCATCCCCATATGATCATCCATAATCGGCTTAAGGACAAGTTCTGTCTTACCTTCCCGATTATTTTATCTTACGTTCCATTGTCTCACCATTAGAAAACTTACCATCCAAAGGCAGTATACCATTCAGTTAAACCTATGTATCCAAATGGTTGAGCGCTCCAGTTTTTCAATTACAGGACAATGCATATAAGAGGATATCATTACTCCTAAAGAGGAGCTATGGAATCCATATCTATGAATAATAAGCCTACGCTATCAAGAGTCATGCCTCCAACGTACCAGCATGCATACCACTATAGAGATGTGGGAGTCACCCATTGGTACATCAAAAGACACAAGTCGAGACAAGCGGGCCCACTATTCATCTCAGGATTAAGATACAATATAAATGACTGTCTAAAGTGAATCGATTTGCCAAGACAGAATTATTAATCCAAATCAATTCACTTTATGTCCCGATCCAACACATCGTCACCTATGACAACATGCCAATGTTCTATTCACGGAGTCCAACTCCGATGGCCAAGACAAACCATCTCACAAAAGGGATATAGACAACATAACAATCTTTACATGAATAAAGGCCCAACTTTATTCCCTCGATTACGGATCATATGTTTTAGACCGTCACCTTAAGAATCGTGTCTTCCGCATAATCAGTCCATCATATGCCCAATTCTTAAGGTTTAGACTGACAGTCTCAGACTACTGTTTGTTTATCATACATTCAACAAATATGAACGTAATGCGGACAAGATTTGGTATGTATAAATGAATAAATTCTTTATTGATAAAAATGTCTCCAAAAACGTATTACATTTTTACTCCTTAGGGCATACATGTCCAACAATCCGTTCACTCCGGAGGTTCCAAATGAAACCATTCCGATCGGTGTAGAAAAACCAAACAAACCTGAACAACAATCTCAAGGGCTTCGGCGTAGTGGGAGGATCAGGTGTCAAGCTGAGAGGTATATGTTTAATGGGGAGGTCTTCTTGGCTGAACTGGATGAACATGACAACGATCCTTATACTTACGCAGAAGCTATGGAGGTTGTTGATTCAAGACTCAGGACAGAGGCCATGAACATAAAGATGAAGTCTATGGAGACTAATCAGGTCTGGGAGCTTGTTGATCTTCCCGAAGGGGTAAAACCCATAGGGTGTAAGTGGATCTACAAGAGGAAAAGAGGAGTGGATGGAAAGGTCGAAACCTTTAAGGCTAGACTTGTAACGCCCTGAAATTTATTTAATGATAATGTAATATAAATGATGAATTAGTGTGCCATAATTAATGTTTCAACATTAATTTGATTACTTGGTTGGATTTTGAATTTTTGGTTGTTTTGTTAATTTGATGAATTTAAATGATTTCTTATTGTTTTAAAATGATGTTTTGAGTTTTAAAACACAACAATTTGTAAAATGTTAAAAATATTATGTTTTACCAAAACCGTGGGCGGTACATGGTTTTTGCACAGTGAAACCGCCCACTGTTTTCCTCTATTTATTCTCTTTCTCTCCCTCTCTTTCTTCACTCTGCTCACACACTCTCTCTCTCTCTTGATCTCTCTCTCGGTTACTCTCTTCTCTCTCAAATTCTCTCTCAAAATTTTGAATCAAATTCGAATTTAAGCTTCGGGTTAGCAAGGAGGAAGCTCGGGGACATGATTTGGTAACCGAGAACGCAGATTGAAGCTTCAATTCGAGGTTAGTTTTGAAATTTCTAAACTTTTTCCAAAATTTTTAATTCTGTGCATTTTTGAAATCTAGGTTTGCTTGAGCTTAGAAAACCTTTGATTTGAGTTAAATGAACTTAGAACAACTAGAACCTAAGCTTAGATTGAAGAAAAATGTATTGGATTCAAGATTTTTCATTTTTCTCCTCATTTTCTCATCTCTGGATTTTTGAGATTTTTGGGTTTAAATCGTGTTTAAATGAGTTCAAATGTGTTATAGTATATTTTTCTATCATCTATGATTGTTTTCCATGCCTGGGATTTGAGAAAAACAGGTTAAAATCAAGATTTGAATTTTAGGGATCGAAAAACCCGTGGTTGAATTTCTAGGTTTTCCCAGTTCGGCAGGCTAGACCACGTGTTCGGCAGGCCGGATCAAGGGATCGGCCGGCCGGTGTTCATCTCTCCGGCAGGCCGAACCTGGGAATGTTTGGCCAACCGAACTTGGCTTTCGGCAGGCCAAATTGAACAGTTCAGCCGGCCGAAGCAGGGACTTCGGCAGGCCAGCCAAAGCAGGGACTTCGACAGGCCGGCCGAGCGTCGAAAATTTTGTGATTTTTCACCCGTTTTCACTGTTTTGAACCCCGATTTAAATTCTAACCTTAGAGTTTTAAAGATACAAATGGCACACTAGGACATCATGAAATGGTTTAATAACATAGAACGCCTCGAACTAGAAATTGATCGACTTAGTTTGTATCTAGGATCGTTCGTGGTTCCGTGAAGCTAACGTATAGCAGACCAGCATTATGGTGTAGGGCATCGGCACGAGTATTAAGGTAGGACTTCTACCCTATTCCTTGGTAGCCTAGTTTCAAAATGATTTATTTATTTATTCATTTAAGGTTTCTTTTAAATATTCCTGTATAATGAAATGTTTCTTTAAATTAAATTATTTTATAAAACATAGTCCTACTGAGCCTTTCGCTCACGTTTTATTTGTTTTAAATTCCCCCCTCTAGGTGGTTTTCCATTTAGGTTTAGAGAAGATTCTTCGGACAGGACCCAAGAGCAATAGAGGGACTAGTAAACTTATTTGTATTATTTAAATCAAGGCATGTAAGATTTTAACTTTATTTGTACTTGGACTGTGATTGTATTTATGATATTGTCAGTACCATGTGTGTGCACAAGTTGTGGGTCTGTGGGACCCATGCTCGCGACTTTACTGTTTAATGTTATTCGCTCAATGATTTCAATTGCTTAATGTATACAAACTCTTTCTTAAGGTGTTGTTTTAAAGAACCTCACATTTTATACTTTATCCAACCCCTAAACTCCTGATTTTTAATTAAATTCACTTTTAATTAATTTAAATAATCTGCCACGTCACCTCCCGTACTCCGGGGCATGACAGAATGGTATCAGAGCTCAAGGTTATGAACTTTGGGAATTGTGCACACATAGGTTTGACAATGAAATACCTCTGACAGTCCAAATTTTATTTTCAGAAGTGAGAGAATGGCACCTAGACGTCGTTCGATAGCTGACGCTGAGTACAAAAATGATGAGGGCATGATGAGGTCTATGTTTGCGGCTTTTCGGCAGATGGCAGCCAGGGCTAGACCGAAAGATTCTAATGTTGGTAGTCAGCATGCGTACCTTAAGGAATTCCAGTGGGCGTCTATTTCAACTTTTGATGGTAATGGGGATCCGCAGTTAGCAGAGTATTGGCTGGATTCAGTTTTGAAGCATTTGGATACCCTTGGTGTGCCTGAGGAGTATCGTGTTGAGTTTGCTACGTATAAGCTCGAGGGTGGCGCTAACACTTGGTGGAAACAAGCTAAGCATTTGGAGCGCGGTGGTGATATCAGTTGGGACAGGTTCGAGGAGCTGTTCTATGATCAATATTTTTCACAGGGGTATAGAGACCAGAAGGCAGCTGAGTTCTATCAGTTGCAGCAGGGTGATCTGTCAGTTCGACAATATGAGGCAAGGTTTAATGAGTTGGCTAGGTTTGCTCCATCAGCGGTGGCATCAGAGCGTGAGAAATGTATTAAGTTTCAGGAAGGGCTCAAGGCTCCTATTCGGCGACAGTTGGTTGCTCTACGGCTTAGGAGTTTTGGAGAGCTTCTATCGTCAACGATATCTATTGAAAATGATTATGTACAGTATTGTGAGGATTGAGCCAAGGCTTCAGGAGGACCACAGAGAAGCGGTAGGAAGAGCACCAGTAGCCGTCCAGCTCCAGGGAAGGGCAAGCAAGGTGGCACAAACAACGGTAGCAGCAGTTTGTCTGGCAGAGGGTGCAGCAATCCCTACAGCTTCCATTGTCATTTCTGTCAACACCCCGGACACATCAAGAGGAATTGCCCGATCAGGAGTGCTCGTCTTGGATCTCAGACCGGGGAGGATGCCAGTCGTCAGTCTCAGCCTCAAACCCTACCTCCGCCTCAACAGTACCCGCAGTTACAGTATCCCCAGTTCCCTCCTCAGCAGTTCTCATACCCGGCACGGGGGCAGCAGCCGCAGCATTTCCAGCGCAGTGTCCCTCAGTATCGAGCGCCGAGTACAGGTAGTGTACAGTCGTCTCCATCCCAGCAGCATCAGCAGAATAATCCAGGACCCAGCAGTGTTGGTAGAGGGAAAGGAAAGGCTCCAGTACAGGTTCATGCAATGGCATCTGGAGGACCAGATTCTCATGTTGGTAACGCGGTTGTCGATGGTATGATCTTGGTTTCTAGATCTTTAGCTCGCATTTTATTTGATACCGGTGCCTCTCATTCTCTCATTTCGAGTTCCTTTGTACATGCCTTGGGATTAGAGATAGAAGAGTTTAATGAACCCCTAGTCATAACTTCTCCCTTGGGGCGGGTGTGTGTAAATTGTATTTGCAAATCTTGTAAAATAAAGATTGGGGATGAGATTTTGAAAAGTGATTTGATTATACTCCCCATGAGTTCCTATGATGTGATTCTAGGGATGGACTGGTTGTCCAGGTATAATGCAGTCGTGGACTACCAACTTAAAAAAGTGACCCTAGTGTCTGATAGAGGGACGATGATCACTTAAAAGGGTGGTGGTGATTGGTTAATGAGTGACCATCTCATGAATTCGTGTCTAGGAGGGCAAAGGAATCTAGGTTGTTGTGCTTTTCTTGTCAATCTAGATTGCGAGACCTATGCTTTGAGAGGCAGTGTAGCGATTTCGATGGTTGATGAGTTCGAGGATGTCTTCCCCGATGAGTTGCCAGGATTACCAACACATCAGAAAATTGAGTTTGGTATCGAGTTATTTTCGGGAATAGCACTGATTTCTATGGCACCTTATCGGATGGCGCCAGCAGAAATGAAGGAATTGAGGAAGCAACTTCAGGAGCTTGCTGATAAAGGGTATATTCAAAATAGCACATCTTCGTGGGGAGCACCAGCTTTGTTTGCTAAGAAGCATAATGGGACTCTCAGGTTGTGTGTGGATTATCGGTAGCTGAATCATGTTACGGTGAAGAACAAGTATCCCTTGCCTGGGATTGATGAGTTGTTTGATCAGTTGGGAGGTTCGCTGTACTTCTCAAAGATTGATTTGCGGTCGGGTTATCATCAGCTCAAGATTAAGTAAAAGGATATTCCCAAGACAGCTTTTAGGACTTGGTATGGGCACTTTGAGTTTCTGGTTATGTCGTTTGGGTTGACAAATGCTCCGGCAGCTTTCATGGATTTGATGAACAGGATATTTAGGCTGTATCTAGATCAGTTTGTGATCATGTTCATCGATGATATTCTTGTGTATTCTAAGACTTGGGAGGTGCATGAGCAGCATCTTTAGATTGTGCTTCAGACTCTGCAGGAGCACCGGTTGTATGCTAAGAGGGAAAAGTGTGAGTTTTGGTTGACTGAGGTTAAGTTTCTGGGTCATGTCATCTCGGAGCATGGTATTTCTGTGGATCCGTCCAAGATTGAAGCTATATTGGAGTGGGAACGACCAAGGAATGTAGCAGAGATTCGCAGCTTCTTAGGTCTTGTAGGTTATTATAGGAAATTTGTAAAGGATTTTTCAAAGATTGCAGCTTCGTTGATGAGATTGATCAAGAAAAATGTCAGGTTTGAGTGGAATGAAGGTTGTGAGCTTGCTTTTTAGGAATTGAAGAACCGGTTGACTTCAGCTCCAGTGTTAGTTATTCCTAGCAGTGACGAGCCGTATGAGGTTTATGCGGATGCTTCAAGGCGCGGACTTGGATGCGTGTTGATACAGCATGGATGTGTGGTTGCATATGGATCGAGACAGCTACGACCTCACGAGTGAAATTATCCTACTCATGATTTGGAGCTCGCAGCGGTGATTCACGCGCTAAAGATTTAGAGGTGTTACTTGTATGGAGCTTCGTTTCAGGTCTTCTCCGATCATAAGAGTTTGAGGTATTTGTTCACTCAGAGGGATCTTAATTGGAGGCAGCGTAGATGGATAGAGTATATGGAGGATTATGATTTTGCGTTGCAGTATCATCCCGGGAAAGCCAATGTGATCGTGGATGCTCTTAGCAGGAAGTCTCCAGGGATTCTCGCTTGTTTGGCCTTTGAAGACTGGAGCAGGGATGCGACAGTGAGCGAGTTTAGGCTACGGTATCATGAAGACTATGATTGAGTTTTCGTATATCATGTGGAAGCGACCCCAGCTCTTGTTCGGATGGTGAAACAAAGTCAGTGGTAGGATCGGCATTTGTAGGGGATTTGGTCGCAAATTCTGAACAGGGAGTAGTTTGGAGAATGGAGCGTGCATGCAGATGGATCGATGTATTTCTGGGAGCGTCTTGTAGTTCTAGCTATCGTTGAGGTGACGAAAGCCGTTTTGGACGTAGCTCATAGGTCTTAGTTCGCTATTCATCCAGGGAGCACAAAGATGTATCGCGATTTGAAGAGGCAATATTGGTGGAGAGGCATGAAGAAAGATGTTCGAGAGTACATGGCCAAGTGTTTGACGTGTCTTCAGGTGAAAGCCAAGCATCAGAAGCCTGCAGGTCAGTTTCAGCCGCTTTCTATTCTAGGGTGAAAATGGGAGCATGTGACGATGGATTTTCTCATAGGTTTGCCGAGGACGGAGCAGCGGCATGATGCAGTTTGGGTCATGGTCGACAGGTTGACAAAATCGACGCATTTCATTCTGTTTAGGTCGACGTGTTCGAGGAAGATTCTCGAGGATTTGTATCTGCAGAACATTGTGAGGTTGCATGGAGTTTCTTTGTCCATCACCTCTGATCGAGACACCAGGTTTAATGCTAAGTACTGGAGGAGTTTTCAGAAGGCCTTAGGTACGGATTTGAACTTTAGTACGGCGTTTCATCCTCAAACTGATGGGCAGCTGAGCGGGTTATTCAGAATCTTGAGGATATGTTGCGTGCCTGTGCATTAGATTTCTACGTGAATTGGAAGCAATGTTTGCATCTGGTGGAGTTCGCATACAACATTAGTTATCAGGCGAGTATTGGTATGGCACCGTTTGAGGCGTTGTATGGGTGACCGTGTCGGTCACCTGTTTGTTGGGCCGAGCTGGAAGATAAGGTTATTCTTGGGCCAGATGAGATTCGTGATAGTAACGAGAAAGTCACGGTGATTCAAGATCGATTGAGGGCAGCTCAGAGTCGACAGAAAAGCTACGCGGATAGGAGACGTAGACCCTTAGAGTTCATGGTTGGAGATTTCATTCTCTTGAGGGTTTCGCCTCGTAAGGGAACTATGCAGTTCGGAGTGAGTGGGAAGCTCACGCTGAGGTATATTGGGCCTTTCGAGATCACTTAGTGTGTTGGTGTGGTCGCATATCGGCTTGATCTTCCGCCTGAACTTTCTCATGTTCACGATGTGTTTCATGTGTCGATGCTTAGGAAGTGTCCGCCTGAGCAGGGTAAGATAGTTTCATTTCGCGATGTGCAGGTTCAGGAGGATACGACGTACGAAGAAGTGCCAATTCAGATCATCGACTAGAAAGTAATTAGTTCGTGTCGTCGTGAGATACCGTTGGTAAAGGTCGTGTGGCAACATCATGGGGTTGATGAAGCCACTTGGGAACTAGAGTCGAATATGCAGGAATTGTATCCGCATTTGTTTTGTTTCTGAAATGAGATGTAAATTTCGAGGGTAAATTTCTTTTAGGGGTGGAGAGTTGTGACGCCCCTGAAATTTATTTAATGATAATGTAATATAAATGATGAATTAGTGTGCCATAATTAATGTTTCAACATTAATTTATTACTTGGTTGGATTTTGAATTTTTGGTTGTTTTGTTAATTTGATGAATTCAAATGATTTCTTATTGTTTTAAAATGATGGTTTGAGTTTTAAAACACAACAATTTGTAAAATGTTAAAAATATTCCATTTTACCAAAACCGTGGGCAGCACATGGTTTTTGCACAGTGAAACTGCCCACCGTTTCCCTCTATTTATTCTCTTTCTCTCCCTCTCTCTCTTCACTCTGCTCACTCTCTCTCTCTCTCTCTCTCTCTCTCTCTCTCTCTCGGCTACTCTCTTCTCTCTCAAATTCTCTCTCAAAATTTTGAATCAAATTCGAATCCAAGCTTTGGGTTAGCAAGGAGGAAACTCAGGGACGTGATTTGGTAACCGAGAACATGGATTGAAGCTTTGATTCGAGGTTAGTTTCGAAATTTCTAAACTTTTTCCAAAATTTTCAATTTTATGCATTTTTGAAATCTAGGTTTGCTTGAGCTTAGAAAACCTTTGATTTGAGTTAAATGAACTTAGAACAACTAGAACCTAAGCTTAGATTGAAGAAAAACGGATTGGATTCCAGATTTTTCATTTTTCTCCTCATTTTCTCATTTTTGGATTTTTGAGATTTTTGGGTTTAAATCTTGTTTAAATGAGTTCAAATGTGTTCTAGTATGTTTTTCTATCAGCTATGATTGTTTTCTATGCTTGGGATTTAAGAAAAACAGGTTAAAATCAAGATTTGAATTTTGGGGATCGAAAAACCCGTGGCTGAATTTCTGGGTTTTCCCAGTTCGGCAGGCCGGACCACGTGTTAAGCAGGCCGGATCAAGGGATCGGCCGGCCGATGTTCATCTCTCCGGCAGGCCGAACCTGGGAATGTTCGGCCGACCGAACTTGGCTTCCAACAAGCCGAACTGCACAGTTCAGCCAGTCGAAGCAGGGAGCCCGGCAGGCCGGCCGAGCGTAGAAAATTTTGTGATTTTTTACCCGTTTTCACTGTTTTGAACCCTGATTTAAATTCCAACCTTATAGAATGATTTTAAAGATACAAATGGCACACTAGGACATCATGAAATAGTTTAATAACATAGAACGCCTCGAACTAGATATTGATCGACTTAGTTTGTATCTAGGATCATTCGTGGTTCCGCATAGCTAACACATAGCGGACCGGGATTACGGTGTGGGGCACCGGCACGAGTATTGAGGTAGGACTTCTACCCTATTCCTTGGTAGCCTAGTTTCAAAATGATTTGGCTTTAAAAAGGATTTCTATTAAAATGTTTTCAACGGTTGTTTGAAAATGAATTTATCGGTTATATTTTAATATACCGTGAACTGAAATGGACTTCATAATGAATGTAAAGAACACCACTCGGTAATTGGGTTTTGAATGATGATAATAATAAACATATAGGCATGATGCCATATCAGAGATCGGGTCGTGTAGCGATCGACCTTGGGGGCAGGTCCCGAAACCCAGCTGGGCCACTACGGTGGTGATATTATTATGGTTTGCCTAGGAAAGGAAAATGATATTACTGGTTGTACGAGTAAACTGTTCTGGGTAAGAATGGTTTTACTCAAATTTATTTATTTATTTATTCATTTAAGGTTTCTTTTAAATATTCCTGTATAATGAAATGTTTCTTTAAATTAAATTATTTTATAAAACATAGTCCTACTGAGCTTTTCGCTCACGTTTTATTTGTTTTGAATTCCCCCCTCTAGGTGGTTTTCCATTTAGGTTTGGAGAGGATTCTTCGGACAAGACCCAGGAGCAATAGAGGGACTAGTAAACTTATTTGTATTATTTAAATCAAGGCATGTAAGATTTTAACTTTATTTGTACTTGGACTGCGATTGTATTTATGATATTGTCAATACCATGTGTGTGCACAAGTTGTGGGTCTGTGGGACCCATTCTCGTGACTTTACTATTTAATGTTTTTCGCTCAATGATTTCAATTGCTTAATGTATATAAACTCTTTCTTAAGGTGTTGTTTTAAAGAACATCACATTTTATACTTAATCCAACCCTAAACTCTTGATTTTTAATTAAATTTGCTTTTAATTAATTTAAATAATCTGCCACATCACCTCCCGTACTCCGGGGCATGACAAGACTGGTAGCTAAGGGTTATACGCAAAAGGAAGGAATCAATTATGAGGAAACCTTTTCGCCTGTAGCCATGCTTAAGTCCATCCGGATTCTCTTGTCCATAGCTGCCAATCTTGACTACGAGATTTGGCAGATGGATGTTAAGACGGCTTTCCTTAATGGCTATCTTGATGAGTCCATTTATATGGAACAACCAGATGGGTTCAAGGTCGCGGGTCAAGAGGGTAAGGTTTGTAAGCTGCTAAAGTCAATTTATGGACTTAAGTAGGCATCCCGTTCTTGGAACATAAGATTTGATCAAGTGATCAAGACTTATGGGTTCTCACAAAATGTGGATGAACCATGTGTTTACAAACACATAAAGGATGGGAAGGTGGTTTTTCTACTGCTCTATGTAGATGACATTCTGCTAATTGGCAATGACGTTGGGGCGTTGTCATCGATCAAATTATGGTTGACCAAGCAGTTTGACATGAAGGACTTAGGTAAGGCTAATTTTGTTCTCGGTATCCAGATCTTTCGGGATAGGAAGAACAAAATGATAGCTTTGTCTCAGGCCAGCTACATAGATAAAATTCTCAGGAGGTTTGCAATGCAGGATTCCAAGAAAGGTGGGCAACCATCTAGGTCTAGAATTACTCTTTCTAAGAAAGACTCTCCAAAGTCTTATGAAGAAAGAGAATACATGAAGAAGGTGCCTTATGCTTCGGCAGTGGGTAGTCTCATGTATGCCATGCTTTGCACACAATCGGATATTAGCTATGCGGTCGGGATTGTAAGTCGATTTCAGGCGGATCCAGGACCGAACCATTGGGTTGCGGTAAAGCATATTTTCAAGTACCTGAGAAGGACTCGAGGGTATATGCTTGTGCATTCGGGTGAGGATTTAACTCCTCTAGGATACACTGATTTGGATTTTCAATCCTGTCTGGATTCTAGAAAATCGACTTCATGGTTTGTGTTTACCCTAGGTGGCGGTGCCATCAGTTGGAGAAGTGCAAAGCAAGATTGCACTTCGGATTCAACGATGGAGGCCGAGTATGTGGCGGCTAGTGATGCTTCAAAAGAAGCAATGTGGCTCCGCAAGTTCCTTGGGGATCTTGAGGTAGTTCCTGGTATGGGTGAAGTGGTATCACTGAACCGTGATAACAGTGCAGAGGTAGCTAATGCTAAGGAACCAAGATTTCACAAGAAGAGTAAGCATATTGATTGGAAGTATCATGTGATAAAGGACTTTGTTGAGGGCGGGCATGTCACGGTGTGCAAGATTGCGTCAGAGGACAATTTAGCTGACCCATTTATGAAGACACTTATTGGGAGAGTCTTCAAGAGGCATGTGGAAGCTATGGGGATGAAAAATTTGCTGTATTTACTCACTTAGTGCAAGTGGGAGATTGTTAGACATGTATGCCCTAAGGAGTAAAAATGTAATACGTTTTTGGAGACATTTTTTATCAATAAAGAATTTATTCATTTATATATACCAAATCTTGTCCTCTTTACGTTCATATTTGTTGAATGTATGATAAGCAAACAGTAGTCTGAGACTGTCAGTCTGAACCTTAAGAATTGGGCATATGATGGACTGATTATGCAGAAGACACGATTCTTAAGGTGATGGTCTAAAACATATGATCCGCAATAGAGGGAATAAAGTTGGGCGCTTTATTCATGTAAAGATTGTTATGTTGTCTATATCCCTTTTGGGAGATGGTTTGTCTTGACCATCGGAGTTGGACTCTGTGAATAGAAACATTGGCGCGTTGTCATAGGTGATGATGTGTTGGATCGGGACATAAAGTGAATTGATTTGGATTAATAATTCTATCTTGGCAAATCGATTCACTTTAGACAGTCATTTGTATTGTATCTTAATCCTGAGATGAATAGTGGGCCCGTTGTCTCGACTTGTGTCTTTCGATGTACCAAAGGGTGACACCCACATCTCAATAGTGGTATACATACTGGTATGTTGGAGGCATGACTCTTGATAGTGTAGACTTGTTATTCATAGATATGGAATCCATAGCTCCTCTTTAGGAGTAATGATATCCTCTTATATGCGTTGTCCTGTAATTAGAAAACTGGAGCGCTCAACCATTTGGATACATAGGTGTAACCGAATGGTATACTATCTTTAGATAGTAAGTTTTCTAATGGTGAGACAATGGAACATAAGATAAAAATAATCGGGAAGGTAAGACAGAACTTGTCCTTAAGCCGATTATGGATGATCATATGGGGATGCGATACACTATGATATGTCATGGAGACTTTGCTACACGAGCTTCGTAATTCTATAAAGTTCGAGAGTGCAGCTCCAAGCTTTTAGTGGAGTAGCGTTGGAGTTGATAATTGTGAAATGTATATCTGGGATATTGGGTTTCATAATTATCATGAGCTTGAACTTTATAGGTCCATTTTGGTCCCCTTTGCTAGCTCACAAAGTCCTGTAACGACACGGCGTGCTTTTCCAATAATTGGTGACTTATGTCAGATTTATCAAATTGTTTTAAAATTTGTAAGAATCAAATAATTCATGTCTATTTATCGGTTGAATTAATTCTATAAGAAATTAATTCAAGATAAACTTGTTGAATTATTGCGATCAGATAATTTTTGTCTGTTTATCAGTTGTTTTAATTTTGGACAAATTAGAACAAGATAAACTTGTAGAATTATTGTGAATTGATTTATTTTCTTAGAGATTATCTTGATAAAGTTTGTTTTGATCAGATAACTTCTCTATTGGGTTATTTGAATCAAAACTGATACTTTATCCTTTAGAATCTTGGGTGAAAAATAAAAGATTCGTGGATATTTTTTCTCGGGAGTTCGGCCTACCGAAAAATGTGGTCGGCCTGCCGAACTGGCCTATTCGGCTTGCCAATCAGAATGTTCGGCCTGCCGATTAGCGAGAGATAAGATTATGCATTTTCACGCGAATCTTATTAGATATTGATCCAAACATGATTTTGTTTCAAGTTTTTGAGACCTAATCTGATACGGACTGACCCCAAGACCAATAGCTATATAAAGGGAGTGAGTCTCATGATTTACTTAGATCAATTTGAGAGATTAAGAGTGATACTCTTCTAGTGAGCATCTAAAAACTCCTTGAGAGCTTTTGTTCACAAATCACGAGTACTAGCTTTGGGTTTTCTCTATTGGTTGGAAGGAGAGTCACCGGTGGAAGAGCTGTACGTGTGAGCCCACACTCACTCCGGTTGTGGATAGAGAATAGCAAAGAAGACCAGTTGGTTGAGGCTCTTCTGGAACATTACTTCTCTACACAGGTTGCGGAGGTTCTTCAACACATTCAGGTTAGTAAGATCTGTCTAATCTATACATATAACATGTCAAACTTGTGTTTTGGAAATTACTCTGATGGAAAAAATTTTAAAATTCCGCTGCGCACTTTGTTTCCAACAAGAGGCATGACTCTTGATAGCGTAGACCTGTTATTCATAGATATGGAATCCATAGCTCCTTTTTAAGAGTAGTGATATCCTCTTATATACGTTATACTGTAATTAGAAAACTGAAGCACTCAACCATTTGGATACATAGGTGTAACCAAATGAAATACCGTCTTTGGATGGTAAGTTTTTCGATGGTGAAATAATGGAACGTAAGATAAAAATAATCGAGAAGGTAAGACAGAACTTGTCCTTAAGTCGGTTATGGATAATCCTATGGGGATATGATACACTATGATATGTCATGGAAACTTAGCTATACGGGCTTCGTAATTCTATGTAGTTTGAGAGTGTAGCTCCAAGCTTTTAGTGGAATAGCGTTGGAGTTGATAATTATGAAATTTATATATGTGATATTTGGTTTCGTAATTATCGGGAGCTTGAACTATATAGGTCCATTTGGTCCCCTTTGCTAGCTCACAATATCCTGTAACAATACGTCATGCTTTTTCAATAATTGGTGACTTATGTAAGATTTATTAGATTGGTTGAAATTCAAAAGAATCAAATAATTCATGTCTGTTTATCGGTTGAATTAATTTTGTGATAAAATTAATTCAAGATAAACTTGTTGAATTATTGGGATCGGATAATTCTTGTCTGTTTGTCAGTTGATTTAATTTTGAATAAATTAAATCAAGATAAACTTGTAGAATTATTAGGAATTCATTTATTTTCCTAGAGATTATCTAGATAAAGTTGTTTTAATTATATAACTTCTCTATTGGGTCATTTGAATTAAAACTGAAACTTTATCCTATAGAATCTCGAGTGAAAAATAAAAGATTTGCTGAGATCTTTTTTTGGCAGTTTGGCATGCTGATCCTCAAGTTTGGCTTGCCGATTAGGCAGATCAGCCTGTCGATGCGTGAAAAAAAATATTACTCATTTTCATGTAGATTTTGTCAAATATTGATCCGAATTTGATTCTGATTCAAATTTTTGAGACGTAATCTAATAAGGACTGACCCTAGACCCAACCTCTATAAATAGGGAGTAAGTCACATAAGTTATTTAGATCAATTGAGAGATTAAGAGAGATACTCTGCTAGTGAGAATCTGAAACTCCCTGAGAGCTCTTGTTCACAAATCACGAACATTAGCTTTGGGTTCTCTCAATTGGTTGGAAGGAGAGTCACCTAGAGGAAGAGCTGTACGTGTGAGCCCACACTCACTCCAATCGTGGATAAAGAATAGCAAAGAAGGCCAGTTGGTTGAGGTCCTTCTGGAATGTTACTTCTCTTCACTGATTGCAGGAGCTTTTTGGCATACAGAGGTTAGTAAGATCTCGTTAATTTATGCATATAGCATGTCAAACTTGTGTTTTGAAAAATACTTTGATATAAAATTTTTAAAATTTTGCTGCGTATTATTTATCCAACAAGTCTTTCCTCTCCAACTATGCGATCAGTTTTGTTGGGGTCATTTTCAAAGCATACGTAGGTGGTGACAATGGCTTGCTCCCCCCTTGCTAGTTGCACTCTTTTTTTCTTTTTCGTTCCCTTCTTAATGTTGTCCTTATTCATCCTCTTTGATTTGGTCAAACCTTTGGTGGCCTCTTCAACTTTCTATTTTGCTCTCTATTTCTCGCTATCTCATGCTCACATCGCTCATTCTATTCTTCGAGATCAATCCATCCTTCAGCTCTATTTAGTGCCTCTTGGATCGTTTATGGGTATTCTGAGCAGATGCTGTTCCTGAATGAAGACTTGTCCAAAAGTCCTTTCTTTGGAGCCTTACAAGTTGTCCCATCTTACAGATTTGAGATCTCCTTGATGCTTTGCTGAACCTTTTTATGTGAGCCCATAGTGATTCTCTTGGGCTCTAAATTATTGACCAAAGGTCCTTAATTGTTTTCCTTAATTGTTTTGTCAGTCTTGATATGCACCGAGCAGGCTTTGACAAAAGAGTTTGCTAACTTCTTGAAGTTGTTGATCGTTCCAATAGGTAGGTTACTGAACCATTAGAGTGTTGGTCCTCTCAAGCTTTATGCGAATAGCTTGTATATCATTTCATCCAATATCTAATTTGGAATGTTGGTTGCACTGACGATGTTCTTATACTACAACAGGTGATCTTTTGAGCCCGTAGTTCCATCGAAGCACATGAACACTAAGTTTCTAAACTTGGGTGGGATGATGGAAGTAATCCTCCCCATAAATAGAGTCTCGAGAATATTCTTCAAGATGCCGTTAAGTGCTAGGGTCTTGCTCATGGCATTGGAATCTTTCTGCTCAATTTTTTCTTCGACCATTTTGGTGCTGTAGTCAAGCATGTCTTTCATCATTTGCTAGATGGCCTCGGTAGTTATTATGGTCAGGATCTATATGTCCTTTTTTTGCACCGTTTGCTCTATCTCTTTGTCCTATCCCTTGGATGTTTGAAAATTTTGTCTACTTGTGCTTTGTTGAGCGTTTGAAACTGTCGCTGTTGTCGTCAGTGCTGGTGTTGTCATAGTTGTGTTCGTTGGTGTGGACATTGGAGTTGTGTATAATGTTTTACATCCTCCCAATGGGACTGTAAGAAGGCTATTATCTAGTTGGAGGTAGCATCTAGAACTACCATTGTGTTGTCGTCATGGTTGGAAGCATTGAATACCCATAAGATGGGTAAATAGTACGAGTAGGCCGTCAGCTAGGAGTTTTGGTAGTTGATTTGGCTCCTAAGAGTGTTGTCCTCACTGTTGAGTTACTCTAATTATCTATCACGTTCCTGGGAACGTGCAGTCTGCTCGTGAAGCATCCTCTTCAATGTTTCCACCTCCATAGTGAGGACCTCCACGCGCTGGTTTTCTTGAGGTATGGTTTGCGTTTCCTTGTTTAGCAGATTGGGTGTATTATGGTTTCTACGTTGTCAGCCATTTCTGGTGATGAAGCCTCCTAAAGGCCCGACGATGGGCACCAACTTGTAAATGTTGGGTCTACAATTAAATATAAATGTCTTAAATCAATTTAATATTTTACTATTTATAAGTTTAGGCCCTCAAATTCCAATTATTAAGATCCATTCAGCTTCAAAGAATGCCATTAAATTAGTAGCAGGAAATAAATTAGAACAAATTTGAGAAAAATCAAACAATACTAGAAAAATAAATTATACCACATATAGAGATTTATAGTGATTCACTTTGTAACAAGAGCTATGCCATTGTTCTTCACTACGAATGAATTGAATGAGTACAGATTACAAAGATGCCAAAAGAAATGATATGTAAATGACAAAATATTTCTATAGAATTTCTGTAGAACCTATCATATATGCCCAATGAAATTGTTGACTCCTTTATATAGAGAAAAGCATGAGATCATGGCTCCAAACATATGGAAGGAGTAAAGGTAGTTATACACATTGTAGTGCGGCACGTTGTTAGATATAATGCCCTAAGGAGTAAAATGTTGTAATATGATTTTAGAAATGTTTTATCAATAAAGAGTTTATTTATTATACCAAATGTTGTCCTTTTATGTTCATTTCTGTTAAATGCATGATAAGCAAACAAAAGTCTAAGACTGTCGGTCTAAACCTTTAAGAATTATGCATTTGCTGGGCATATTATGCAAGAGACATGAATCTTAAAAGTGATAGTTTAAATCATAAGATACACAATCGAGGGAATAAAGTTGGGCGCTTTATCCATGCTAAGATTGTATGTTGTCTACATTCCTAATGGGAGATGGTTTGTCTTGGTCATTGGAGTGGTACTTAGTGAGTAGAAATATTAATGCATTGTCATAGGTGACAATGTATTGGATCAGGGCATAAGAGTTGAATTGATTTGGCTAATAATTCTATTAATGCCAATCTTAGACAATCATATGTATTGTGTCTTAATCCTAAAATGACTAATGGGCCTGTATACTTGACTTATGTCTTTTGAGGTACCAAAAGGTAACATCCTGACTTTATGATGGCACACATACCGATACGTTGGAGACATGACTCTTGATAGATGTAAGCACATTATTCATCGATATGGATTCCATAGCTCTTTTTGTAAAGTTAATGGTATTCTCTTATATGCATTATCCTGTAATTGGACGACTAGAGCGCTCAACCATTTGGATACATTGGTGTAACCAAATGGTATACTATCTATAGATAGCAAGTATTCCAATGGTATGATAATGGAACGTAAGATAAAAATAATGGAGAATGTAAAATAGAATTTATCCTTAAGTCGATTATGAAAATCCTATAGGGATATAACATATTATGATATGTCATGGACGGTTAGCTTATTGAAGCTTTGTAATTTTATATAGTTCGAGAGTATAACTCCAAGCTTTTAAGAAAGTAGCGTTAAAGTTGATAATTATAAAATGTATATCTGGCAAAATTTTATTTTATAATTACAGGAGCTTGAACTATATATGTCCATCTGGTCCCCTTTGTTTGCTCATTATAAATCCTATAATGATATGGCTTGTTGTTCCTACATATTTGTGACTTATGTTAAATTATTAGATTGGTTAAAATTCGGTAGGATTGGATTTAATAATTCATGTTAGTTTATTGATTGAATTAATTTTGTAAATTAATTCAAGATAAACATGTTGAATTATTTATATAATATTTTATTTTCTATGGAATTATTTGGATATGACTGTTTTCATCAGATAACTTCGCATTTGCATTATTTGAATTAAAATTGAGGCTTTATCTTAGATTCTCGTGTGGAAAATAAGATATTCTTAGGGATCAAGATTATTGTAAATGTTAAACATGTATGCCCTAAGGAGTAAAAATATAATATGTTTTTGGAGACATTTTTATCAATAAAGAATTTATTTATTATTTATATACCAAATCTTGTCCTCTTTACATTCATATCTCTTGAATGTGTATGAAGCAAACAAAAGTCTAAGACTGTTGGTCTAAACCTTTAAGAATTGGGCATATGATGGATTGATTATGCAGAAGACACGATTCTTAAGGTGATTGTGTAAATCATAAGATCCACAATTGAGGGAATAAAGTTGGGTGCTTTATTTATGCAAAGATTGTTCTGTTATCTATATTCCTAGTGCGAGCTAGTTTGTCTTGACCATCGGAGGTGGACTTTGTGAATAGAAACATTGGCACATTGTCATAGATGACAATGCGTCGAATCGGGACATAAAGTGAATTGATTTGGATTAATAATTCTGTCTCGACAAATCGATTCACTTTAGATAATCATGTGTATTGTATCTTAATCTTGAGATGAATAATGGGTCCATTGTCTTGACTTATGTCTTTTGATGTACCAAAGGATGATATCCACATTTTAATAATGGTACACATACCGGTACGTTGGAGGCATGACTCTTAAGAGCATAGACCTGTTATTCATTGATATGGAATCCATAGCTCCTCTTCAAGAGTAGTTGATATCCTCTTATATGCAGTATCTTGTGATTGAAAAACTAGAGCGCTCAACCATTTGGATACATAGGTGTAACCGAATAGTTTACCGTCTATGGATGGTAAGTTTTTCGATGGTGAGATAATGGAACGTAAGATAAAAACAATCGGGAAGGTAAGATAGAATTTGTCCTTAAGCCGATTATGGATAATTCTATGGGGATACGATACACTATGATATGTGATGGAGACTTAGCTATACGGGCTTTATAATTCTATACTGTTCAAGAGTGCGGCTCTAAGCTTTTAGTGGAGTAGCATTAGAGTTGATAATTGTGAAATGTATATCTAGGATATTGGGTTTCATAATGATCGGGAGCTTGAAATGTATAGGTCCATCAGGTCTTCTTTGCTAGCTCATAAAAATTCTGTACTGATACAGCATGCTTTTCCAATAATTGGTGACTTGTGTCAAATTATCAGGTTGGTTGAAATTTGATAGGATCAGATAATTTTTGTCTGTTTCTCAGTTAAATTAATTTTGTGAATAAATTAATTTAAGATAAACTTGTTGAATCATCGAGATCGGATAATTCATGTCTGTTTATTAGTTGGATTAGTTTTAAATGAATTAATTCAAGATAAACTTGTTGAATTATCAAGAATATTTATTTTCTTAGAGATTATCTAGATATGACTGTTTTAATCAGATAACTTCTCTATCAGGTTATTTGAATTAAAACTTAGGCTTTATCCCAAGAATCTCGAGTGGGAAATAAAGGTTCGCATAGATCATTTATCATAACTTCGGTAGGCCGATCTTTAAGTTCGGCTTGTCGATGGAAGAGGTTCGGCAAGCCGATTGAGTGATAAAAAGATCATGCATTTTTATACAAATTTTTTCAAATATTGATTCTAATTTGATTCTGATTCGAATTTTCAAGGTCTTATCTAATAAGAACTGATTCTTGGGCCCAAACACTATATAAAGGGAAGTGAGACTCATTGTTATTTAGATCAGTTGAGAAATCTAGAGTGAGACTCTACCAGTGAGACTCTATAACTCCCTGAAGAGCTGTTGTTCATAAATCACGAACTATAGCTTTGGGTATTTCTTACTTGGTTGGAAGGAGTCACCAGGGAAAGGCTAAACAACATGCGCCCACTGTTGGAATTAAAATATGAAACGCAGCGGAAGAAACGGAGCGTTGACAAACAAAAATTTTCTGAAAACTTTGTTCACCGGGAATAGATATATAATTTTAATTATAGAAAGCTTTAGGTAATTTTACAAACCTTTTTAAAGACTATCAGGGTATCCTAGCTTCCTCTTTGACACCACGATCTTCCAATCCAGGCCTCCATACTAATGGAAAGAAGAGTGGGCGTCAAACTGCAAGAATGAATTTTCCTCACACTTTTCTAAATCTGGTATGTACTCAACACATGAGATAGCAGACCTTTTTTCAGAAAAGAACTCTCAGTTTTTCTCTCTAAGTATTTTGTAAAAATTACGTGAATAATTCTCCTGAGATAACTGTTATCTCTCCTTTTTATATCTGAGCCATTAGTAATTTTACTTTCCTTTTCCTTTTCTTTTTTTTTTTTTTTTTTTTTCGAATCACGTTAACGTGATTCATATAATATATACGTAAACTTTCCTCCCTTTTTTTTTAATTTAATTTAACCGAATCACATTGTGATTCGGTTTAACACATATATATATATATTAAAGAAAGAAAAGAAGGTGAAACGTAACTTTTACGTTTCCTTTTTTTTTATTTTATATTAATATATATATATTAATATATTATAAAATCTTATATATAAAAAGATTTGGTTCAAAACCATATATATCTAAATTCAAAATAAATCACATTTATTTAAGAATAGATTTTAAAAAATAATCAATTAATTAATTAACTAATGCTCAGTTAAATGTGACAACATTTATCACATTACATTATGTGTCACAAAGAACATTTTTCTATGTCACGTTAATAATTCAAGTATGAAATAATTAATTCAGAATTCAATAATTCCAAACTAAGCATGTATAATTCATTCTATGCATAAATCCAATATAGTGTTACATAGGTGGTATTAGAGACCTATGGACCTTAACCCAAGCTCCAATAAATTTGACAATTAATTAAACTCTTTGATTAATGTGCCAAATTTATTAGTTTCAGTGTTACTCCACTAAAAACTTGAAACTAAACTCTTGAGATTATAGTGAAATTACTCAAAGAAAATTAGCGAGTAGTCTATTGATATAATCATTACATATAAGTCAGTCCTCTACAAATAGTTCATAATAAGAGCTAGGTTCAATTTTCGCTCACCTCTCTTATTACATCTTTATCCTTGAGTTCCAATAATTCTCTAATGAACAATTAATTCATAATCTTATTATGAACGAGCGCTCTACTTTTCAAGCCTTGAATTATCACTCAAGAGAACTATTTTTCTAACTTCCATAGGGAAGGAATGGATTCCATATCTATATAATATTATTCCCAGCCATTTATTACTTTATGTTTCCAAGATGCTAAGTTATAATCTGTGCTTAGACAAATCTTACCATGCAAGTCAAAAAACATAATATCATAAATAGGAGTCTAATAAATACTCAGGATTAAGACTGTCAAATATATGATCATCATAGTGATAAATTTGAATACTCTATTTGTAACGGATGATTATTAGAGATTCATAATTTATCTGGTCCAGTCCTATATAATCTCATTATATAAAGTACCTCCAATCCAATGTCTCTACATTAGTAGTCCGGATAATGACTATTTCATTTTAGATGAGATTGGACCGTACTTGTAATTTTTAATTAAAGATCCCAAACTTTAATTAATTATTACGGACTATTTAGATTATTATCTATAAATTTTATCCCTAAGCAAATAACACTTATATGCTAAATTTATAGTCACATAAATAATCATAGAATTTTCTTGATGTTTATAAATGTATTCATAATACATATAATCAACCAAAATAATAATAAATATCATTTTATTTATTTATTAACAATATGTACAATGTCACAGCTTTTAGGACACCAAACCCAACAATCTCCCACTTGCCCTAAAGCAGGTGAGACATGTCTCTAAGACCTAAGCCTTCCAAGTGTCCCTCAAAGCTTTGCAGGTAACGTCTCGGTGAAAAGGTCGGCAAGGTTGTTTTCCGTCGCTATCTTCACAACTTCCACATCGTCTTGATGCACTATCTCTCTAACAAATGATATTTTCTCTCTATATGCTTTCCTCTTTTGTGGCTTCTAGGTTCTCTTGAATTTGCCACTGCACCACTGTTATCACAATACAGTGTGAGTGGTTTATCCATGCCTGGAACTACTTCCAAATCATTTAAGAACTTACGGAGCCAAACAGCTTCTTTAGCTGCTTCACAAGCAGCCACATATTCTGCTTCCATAGTTGAATCAGCAATACAAGATTGTTTAATGCTTCTCCAAACTATGGCTCCACCACCAAAAGTAAACACTGATCCAGACGTAGATTTACGTGTGTCTTTGTCTGATTGAAAATCAGAATCAGTGTATCCAATGGGAATCAAATTCTCACTAGAATATACTAGCATATAGTTTCTCGTTCTCCTAAGATACTTGAGAATATGTTTAACCACTACCCAATGATCTAATCCTGGGTTGGATTGATACCGACTGACTATAACCACCGCATAGCAAATGTCAGGTCTTGTACACAACATGGCATACGTTAGACTTCCTACTGCAGATGCATAGTGTACCCGTCTCATATTTTCTTCCTCTTGAGGTGTCTTAGGACACTGCTCTTTTGAAAGATAAACTCCATGACGTGTAGGCAAATTAGCTTTCTTGGAGTTTTGCATCAACATCTGATAAGCACCTTATCGATATACGATGCCTGAGACAGCGCCAACAGTTTGTTCTTGCGATCTCTTATGAGTTGGATTCCAAGAACATAACTTGCTTCTCCTAAATCTTTCATTTGGAAATTGTTGGCGAGCCATTTCTTTACATCAGATAATACGCCTACATCATTCCCAATGAGTAGGATATCATCTACATAAAGAGCCAAGAAGACCACCTTCTTATCTTTGATGTACTTGTGAACACAAGGCTCATCAATATTTTGATCGAAACCATATGATTTGATCGCTTCATCAAATCTCAAGTTCCAAGATCTTGAAGCTTGCTTGAGTCCATAGATGGACCTCTGCAACTTGCAAACTTTTTGCTCTTGACCTTTGACTACAAACCCTTCTAGTTGCACCATATAGATGCTTTCCTCAAGATAGCCATTCAAAAAGGCAGTCTTGACATCTATTTGCCATATCTCATAATCAAGACAAGCAGCAATGGAAAAAAGAATCCGAATGGATTTAAGCATAACTACAGGCGAGAAAGTTTCTTCATAGTCAACTCCCTCCTTTTGGGTATAACCCTTTGCCACAAGCCTAGCTTTGAAAGTCTCAACTTTCCCATCCACTCCTCTTTTCTTCTTGTAAATACATTTGCACCCTATGGGTTTTATCCCTTCAGGTAGGTCTACAAGATCCTAGACTGAATTGGAGTACATGGACTCCATTTCAAGGTTCAGAGCCTCCAGCCATTTTTCCTTCTCAGAAACTTCCATTGCATCATGATATGTCAATGGATCATCTTCACCATTATCAGAGATAGCAACATTTGCTTCTCCAAGTTCCCTGTAGCGAGCAGGTGGTCTCACAACCCTCCCACTACGTCGAGGTGGAATGAATTTTTGATAGGGAGATGTGGTCTCCTCATTTTGTCCTTTGACAACAGTTGTCGGTTGCGGTCTGATCTGATCAGAAAGTAACTCTTCAAGTACAACTTTGCTACGAGGTTTATAGTTTGTCATATAATCATTCTCGAGAAAAGTGGCATTTGTCGATACAAGTGCTTTCTTTTCCTGTGGACTATAAAACAAACCTCCCTTCGTTCCCTTTGGGTATCCAACAAATAAGCGTACTTCAGAACGTGGTTCCAACTTCCCAGTCTTTTCTTTCAGCACATGTGCTGGACACCCTCATATACGGATATGTCGCATATTAGGTTTGCAACCATTCCATAACTCTAAAGGTGTTTTTGAAATAGACTTAGATGGAACTATGTTTAGAAGATATACTGTAGTTTGTAGTGCATATCCCCAAAATAAAGTGGGTAATGATGAGTAGCTGAGCATGGATCTCACCATATCAAGCAACGTTCGATTTCTTCTCTCTATAACACCATTTTGTTGTGGTGCTCTAGGTGCGGTGAGTTGTGATAGAATACCATGTTCTATCATATAATCCTTGAATTCAGTATCAAGGCATTCTCCTCCTTAATCAGATCGAAGACTCTTCACCATCTTTCCTAATTGCTTTTTAGCTTCCGCTTGGAATTCTTTGAACTTTCCAAAGTTTTAGATTTCCTTTGCATTAGGTATATGTAACCATACCTTGAATAATCGTCAATAAATGTGACGAAATATTCGTAACCACCACGTGCTTGTACATTCAATGGACCACAGACATCTGAATGTATTAGCTCAAGTAGTTCCTTGGCCCTTTCGCCTTTTGCTGAGAAAGACCTCTTAGTCATTTTACCTTCAAGACAAGATTAACAAACTGGTAGAAAACTAACTTTTAGCTTTTTTAAAGGACCTTCCTTTACCAGTCTGTTAATTCTGTCAAGGTTAACGTGACCTAATCTAAGGTGCCATAGGTATGTATCATTATCAGAAGAAATATTTTGCTTCTTGGGTTTTGGTTGTTCAACTTTGAACATTTCGGTATTGAGCAGTGATTTTTCATTTGGCCTTAAAGTGTAAAGCCCATTTTCCAGATGCGCAGAACAAATACTCAAACCATTTCTAGAAATATTACATAATTATTATTAAAAGAAACATTAAACATTTGTTCAAACAACCTGGAAACAGAAATCAAATTTCTACGAAAACAAGGAATGTAATAAACATTGTCCAAAATTAAAAACTTATTTCTAAAATAAAGTTTAACAACTCCCACTGCTCTTGTCGAAACAACCTCTCCCGTTCCCACTCTCATCGTTTGTTCCCCGTCGGCAAGCTCCCTTGAAGAACTAAGCATCTGCGAAGAAGAACAAACATGGTTAGTTGCCCCTGAATCAACTATCCAAGATGAAGTATCATCTTCGACTAAACAAGCTTCTAAAATGAGTAAATCTGATTTACCGTTGTTCTTCTTTTCTTTGAGCTCCTGAAGATACTTCTTGTAGTTTTTCTTCCAGTGCCCAACTACGCCGCAGTGGAAACATTTTCCTTTAGGCTTCTTTTGGTTTGAGCTCTTTTTGTTGTTGTTGCTTTTGTTCTTCTTAGGTTGACCTCCATTCTTAAACTTACCACTTCCTTCAGTCCCATTCCTCTTCTTATTCTTTTGAGCAGAAGAGGAGAGTTGAGCTTCTACAACATTTGCCTCAGCTTCTTTTGTCTTTTCTTTTGAAATAGACTCGAAGGTTTGAAGCTCATTAAGCAACTCAGTCATGTTATATTTTCGCTTGTTCATGAAATAATTGCTTTTGAACTAAAGGAACGCAGGGGAGCCACCTGTGTGGCTTCATCTATCACAGTCCTGTTGACCTCGGCCTCATGGAGATAGTTAACCATGTTGAGAACATGTTCTTTGACCGAAATCCCTACCTTCATTTTTGCATTCATTACTGCTTTAACGGCTTCATGGCGTGCCTTTTCAAAAGGTTTACCGAACATGTCTTGGAGAGAATGCATTATCTCATAAGCGATCTCCATGCTTTCGTGCTTCATCCTAAGCACGTCAAACATGCCAACCAAAAGAAAATAGCGGGCCTTATTGTTCGCCTCGATCCAACGATCATATGCTTTCTGTACATTACGAGGAGCATTAGTAGCAGGCTCTGGAGGACATTCCTCCGTTAGGATGAACTTGTAACTTTCACAAATTAGTACAATGTTCATGTTACTCTTCCACTTGACAAAATTATCTCCGGTTAATTTTCATTTGAGAGAATAGCGATGATAGGATTAGACATTGTTGTTCTAATAAATAAATAAAATAGGAAAAATTAAAATGGTTGCATAAACATCATAAATATATGTTTTGGAATAGTAACGTGATGCATGATGCACAAAAAAAATATTTTACTAATTCCACGATTATTCAATTTTAATAAAGTGCCGCCGTAGGGTATGTCAAATTATTTATGAATTGAATTGAGGACATTCTCGATTAATAAATATATTCAAATATCTCATATTTTCTAATTTATTAATAACCGTTATTTTGGTCAAGATATAATTAACAATTTAATTACGTCTTTATGAGGGTAACCTACTATTTTGATTTTAAAGCTTAACTCAAAATTGCCGCCGTAGGGTAGGTCAATTTTGAAATACATTATAAAATCGTATCTCAAGGAAGCCAACCTTGATATTGATTTAAATTGACACCCTCCGTAGGGAGACGAAATCAAAGCGTCGCGAAGGTGCCACCTAATCTCACGGTGTTGTACTAATAGTGGAGACCATATGTTATATTGTCATATACCTCTCCCACTCAATAGTTCAAAAGATGTGTTTTTCTTATAAAAATCATATGTTTCATAATTCTAGTAGATAAAAATAATTTGTATTACTAGATTATATTATGGGTTAATAGAATCCCTTCTATTTACACTTAAATAAATTACCAGATTTTCTAAAATCTAAATTATTATGAAGTGTTTAAGTTACCAAATATTAAACAATTTAAAATTAGATAACCTTAGGAATTATGTGAATTTTACCAAGTCTTAATTATTAAAACTAAATTTCACATTATTTGGTTGATTAATAAATTAAGATTCTATAAAACTAACCAAATTAATTTAATCTCATTAAATTAATGCTAACACATATTAAATCATTTTTTAAACTCCTTTATAAAAATAATATGCTAAGTGTATGCATGTCATGTTACAATAACTATAAGTGGGCACTTTCCTAGATGACAAGTTATCATGCATGAACATGTTATCACAATCATCACATGAAAATAACAATGAATTTTTGATCAGGTCCTTTTGGATAATTAAAATTACAACCCAAAAAAAAAAAAAAAAAAAAAATTACAGGGATCTTTTTGTAATTTATACATAATTTCCTGCTCCAATTTTGCAGTCTTCATCAAGTGGTTTATTGTGCAACAATTTGCTGGATTACCTTTGAAATTGATAGGCCCAAGTTCTCAACTGGGCCAAAAAATCCAATGGACATCTTTTTCTTCATCGCTCCACGTGTAGCAAGTGAAGAGAGGAGAGAAGAAAAAATAATAATAAAAATTACAAAAAGCCTATACCCCTTTATGGGTTTACACAGATTGATCTAATCAAACTGAAAATAAAATTATTAATCCAAAAGGACCATATAATTAACGACCAAAAATCCTTTCATTAAACAACCATTCATCACATGAATAAAAATTAACAAAGATGCAAAGTGCCCACAAACATGCATCAAAAACATGATATCATCAAAATAAAATGTTTAATTAAAATTATATATGCTATAACCCGCTCTGATGCCATTTGTTGGAATTAAAATGAAACGCAGCGGAAGGAACGGATCGTTGACAAACAAAAATTTTCTGAAAACTTTGTTCATCGGGAATAGATATATAATTTTAATTATAGAAAGCTTTAGGAATTTTTACTAACCTTTTGAAGACTATCAGGGTATCCTAGCTTTCCTCTTTGACACCACGATCTTCCAAACCAGGCCTCCACACCAATGGAAAGACGTGGGCGTCAAACTGCAAGAATGAATTTTCCTCACACTTTTCTGAATCTGCTATGTACTCAACACAAGATAAGACCTTTTTCTTTAGAGAAGAACTCTCAGTTTTTCTCTCTAAATTTTGTAAAAATTACGTGAATAATTACTGAGATAACTGTTACTCTCCTTTTATATCTGAGCCATTAATAATTTTACTTTCCTTTTCTTCCTTTTCTTTTTTTCTTTTCTTTCCGAATCACTTAACGTGATTCATATATATATATATATATATATATATATATATATATATATATAAGAAAGTTTACGTAAAGTAAACTTCCCTTCCTTTTTTTAATTTAACCGAATCACAATGTGATTCGGTAACACACACATATATATATATATATTAAAGAAAGAAAGAAAGTGAAACGTACTTTCGTTTCTCTTTTTTTTTTTAATTAATATATATATATTTAATAATTATAAAACTTTATATATAAAAAGATTTGGTTCAAAACCAATAATATATATATCTAAATCTAAATTCAAAATAAATCACATTTATTTAAGAATAGATTTTAAAAAATCAATTAATTAATTAACTAATGCTCAGTTAAATGTGACAACATTTTATACATTATGTGTCATAGAGAACATTTTTCTGTGTCACGTTAATAATTCAAGTGTGAAATAATTAATTCAGAATTCAATAATTCTAAATTAAACATGTATAATTCATTCTATGCAAAAATCCAATATAGTGTTACAGAGGTGGTATTGGGGACCTATGACCTATAACCTAAGCTCCAATAAATTTGACAATTAATTAAACTCTTTGATTAATGTGCAAATTTATTAGTTTCAGTGTTACTCCACTAAAAACCTGAAACTGAACTCTTGAGATTATAGTGAAATTACTCAAAGAAAATTAGCGAGTAGTCCATTGATATAATCATTACATATAAGTTAGTCCTCCATAAATAGTTCTTAATAAGAGCTAGGTTCAATTTCGTTCACCTCTCTTATTACATCTTTATCCTTGAGTTCCAATAATTCTCTAATGAACAATTAATTCATAATCTTATTATGAACGAGCGCTCTACTATTCAAACCTTGAATTATCACTCAAGAGAACTATTTTTCTAACTTCCATAGGGAAGGAATGGATTCCATATCTGTATAATATTATTCAGCCATTTATTACTTTATGTTTCAAGATACTAAGTTATAATCTGTGCTTAGACAAATCTTACCATGCAAGTCAAAAACATAATGTTATAAATAGGATCTAATAATACTCAGGATTAAGACTGTCAAATATATAATCATAGTGATAAATTTGAATACTCTATTTGTAACGGATGATTATTAGAGATTCATAATTTATCTGGTCCAGTCCTATATAATCTCATTATATAAGTACCTCCAATCCAATGTCTCTACATTAATAGTCCGGATAATGACTATTTCATTTTAGATGAGATTGGACCGTACTTGTAATTTTTAATTAAAGATCCCAAACTTTAATTAATTATTACGACTATTTAGATTATTATATAAATTTTATCCTAAGCAAATAACACTTATATAAATTTATAGTCACATAAATAATGAATTTTCTTGATGTTTATAAATGTATTCATAATACATAATCAACCAAAATAATAATAAATGTCATTTTATTTATTTATTAACAATATACAATGTCATAGCTTTTAGGGTACCAAACCCAACATACTCAATCACACGAATTGAGGGTAAACTTGACTACTTGAGACTTGATTTGGGTTATGCTAAAATCACTCAACATCTCTAACATTGACAAGTTTCACAAAGAGACCTCCAGATCTCATTCTAAATAAGATTTGATAAAGAACATCTTTCCCATCATGATTTTGAATAGGAAGAAAGATTTTACGTGTTTACGTTAATTAAAACTTGTTTAAAGAATGTCGATAAACTTGCATTTATAATGAGCCATACAAAAGTAAACAGTTAACAAAGATCTTTTATAAATCAACTCAAACTCCTAAAACCTCACCACCTACTCAAAATGATCAAAGGGAAATAACCCTAGCTTAAAAGGATTAAAAATAGATAAAAAATTTTAATTTTCCTTTGTTCGACTTGTGTATTGATCCTACATCTGCTCTTCTGATTGAGACTAAAGATAGCAACACAACGTTTGTTTCATAGGTAAAGCAGCTTCTCGTTGGTTGTTTCTTTATTTTTCTTCTTTTAGGAGTAAAAATGATAAAATTTGGCCTTCTAGAATAAAAAAGTTACTGCAAGATACCCGGAAAAGGATTAATATCAATCAAGACCATATAGCATGGAAACCAAAACAGGGTTATTGCAACACGAACATTTTTTTTTGTGATCCAAAGGTTTTGTATTAAGTTGAATCTTTGACAGAGAGCTTCATCATGAAGCAATCAACTAAGAAAAAGGAGCCAGCATAGCTTCCGTGAAACACTGAAGTCAGTGTCAATACAATGGACATCTAACAACAAGACTAAAGCAAGCAAAGCGAGATGCATGCTATAAACTTGTGGAGCACACACGCATATTTATTTGAGCGGGAGAGAGTGAAAGAAAACATATAAAAAAATAGAAACTAAAGCTCAAATGCAAATCTCAGCGCGCGCCAAATATCTCTTCTGGAGGATCATACATGTGTTTCTCAGGAAAGAGCTCCTCAAAGTCTTGCTTCACTCTATTTCTCAAAAGAGGGTGTGGCAAAAGACCCTTCAACAAAATCCTGAATGGCAACTCTTCAAGCGGATCCAGAGACTTCTTCATGTCCTCATATATGTTCATTGCATCTCCAGGAGAACCGGAGCTCAGAAAGCCCCTAATAACTTCCGCGTATGTTGAGAGTCAGGAAATAGACCGTTCGCCCTTATGCTTTCCCAAAGTCCCATAACATCATCCATTTTCTTGCATCTTGCTAATGCAATAATTAGATCCTTATACAAGTCGACATCAGGCTTGTACCAATCTTGCTTCCGAATCACATTAAATACCTGGAAAAAAAATCATACAGTTGCTTGTGAGATCACAGAAAGAAGTCATCACTGTAATGACCGGAAAAATCCAGAAATTAATAAGTATGATTAATTGAGGATTTTTCTATCATTACTAAGCTAAGTACTTGAGAAGGTAAAAGTTTGGCATTTATTATACGCAAATTTAAAGGTCTTAATAGTTGTAAGATCTTAAAAATAAATAATGCTGTGAATGCACAAATTATGTGCTTTATTTATGAAACAGTAACAATGTAATTTCATGATGGTACATTAAAATAATTAAAATAATTATTTAATGTGCTAACCTAAAAGTTTATAATTTATTAATTTCATGCATCAGCCAAAAGATGATGCTATTGGCAAAAGTGGAATTTTCAACTTACTATGATAATGTGAAAAATTCCTATATGATGTCAGTTTAGTAAAAGAAACCCAGATCAAAAGTGATGAGCTCCATATCATAAATTGAAAAGGTGAGCACCAAGTTCAAGTATGCAAGATTTACGACATGTTTTATTATAATTGATTTCGAATTTATAGAGATCATAAGAAGATAAGAATGTTAAGAAAGTTATAAAAGATCATTGAAAGTTCGAGAATTTCAATATTTTAAATGTGTATAGTTAATTATTATACATATTAATAATTACGTAAAGTTTATTATTATTGCTGTAACGACAATATAATAATAGCAGTTGTCATAGTAATAATAAGAAAAAGAATGGCGTAGATGGGGTCCATAAATGTTGATTATTGCTAAGACGTGGACCCATAAATGGCTCTTTAAGAAAAGTAATTCATTTTATATCCATAAAATACGAGAATGTGCTAAGTTTGAAATTTCAAATTAAATTGACTTAGATAGTCAATTTAATTTACAAAACTTTTACAAATTACAACTATTGTTTCATAATGAAATTTGAAGTTTACAATATGAAAATTTTTAGTGAGAAGTATATTAGTTAAAATTTTAAAGTTTTAAAAGTAAAATAATAAAAATAAAAATAATAATCAATAATAATAATTATAATAATAAATACTTATATTGAGCAAAGTTTTAAATATATAACATTTTCTTAAAATACATACATATGTATATATACACATGTATAAATATGTATACAGTTGTGAAAATAGTTAATCACCGGTTTTGAAGACAAATGTTTCAAAGTTTACGGTTTCAAAATTAAATCACAAAATCCATATAGTATGGATAAATTTTAGAAAATGATTTTATGACAGTAGAAGATGTTTATACGGCAATGATACAACAGAAAATTAGAATTTATGTAATATTTTAAAGAATGAGAATATTACAATTTTAAAAACTACAGTTATGTTTATGAAAATTTCAAGTTTACGAATCAAATTGATCTCTCGGTACTACATGGTTTAGACTATGTAGACCACAACATGGTCTATAAATACATGACACAAAAAAAAAAAAAAAAAAATAAAAAATCAGACCAATCAAACCAGCTCCCTTCTCTCTCTACTTCTCTCTCTCCTCAAACTCAGTCCAAGAATCCGACCTCCATGTTAACACCTCCTACACCATCGGAAAGATCTTGAGAAGCTGAGTCCGACGGTGTGCCGTGTCACCCAAAATGGCACCGAGAGAAGCCACACGCGGCCCCTGAAGTGGCGGTGAAACACAAAATTTTTGACGTGATTTCTCCTCCGTCCGACCTTCGATTGACACGATCTTGGTGCCAACGGGCTCAGATCGAAGAGACGAAGAGAATGGCACCGATATAGTACAATTCTTCAGAAAAGTCTCGCCGGAGCTGCCTCGTCTCCGCCTTCGTGCCACCACTCGATGCCGTCGTTCACAGTGGCATTGAGGTACACCGCCGCCACCGTTGACTCAGATGGCGACGGGGAGTGAGAACCCCCACTTGCACCCTTGCTTGGCTGTACGTCGAAGTTCCAAAGCCGCCGTCGCCAACCATCGTGGGTGAGCTGGGCTTCGCCATTCCAGCGACGTTGAACCAAATTGAGGGGACAGTCGTGTTCAGACGGTTGAGAAGAGCAAAATGCCCGAATCAATTGCTAGTAACCATCGCCGGCGGCCGAAGTTCCACATGCCCGTCGTGCGCCATCATGGGAGAGATCAAGTTTGCCCATTCCGACGGCGGTGACACACATCGCCGGTGTCAATGGACTCGAGGCCAACGACTACCATGACTGAACTCTCAATTGGCAATTTCCACAACAGGATGCCGGAGATTCGAGGAGCTACCATTGTCGCCGTGAGTCCCTTCGATTCTGCCAGGTGCGACGGTGTTGAGGAGCACCAAATGAGGGAAAATGCTCAAACACCACGGAGAAGGAAACACCTAGGTCAATTTGGGCCCAACATCGGCAGAGATCCACAGCCGAGCCACCACGTTAAGCCGAGAATTTTTACCTAAATCCGCGATGATCGAAGCCAAATTGTGTAAAATGAGGCTGCCATCGAACTTAGAAGGTCCAAGGCTACCAAGAGCCGAGATTACAGCTTTTCAAGGTCACGGAGTGCCACACGCGCCCCACACGCCGCCGCGGGTGGCCGGCCTCCAGGGACCTCGGGTCCCGAGCTCCCGACCTCCAATCAACGATCCAAGACTGCCTCCTGACTCATTTCGATGCTTTGAACGCGATGGTGCCCTCCGTTTGAGCTAATTCTACTCCAGTAAAAATCATCGGTACCAACTGCCGAGGATTGAGGTGACTCAGACTGTAGTAACGGAGTCCATAATGATGTTTTCAACAATAATAAATCTCCATGGATCATTCCTAGCCATCCACAGTGATTCAAGGAGCACTGCTGAGGATGCAGCGTAGACTGTGGATACAACGAGATGCAACTGGACCTGCACAGCGGAGTCCAGGAAGTAGGATTCTCGCCTACAGTATGAATAGTTTTAAAAATAAATTAATTTTACATATTTTCATAAAATTTATGAAAATGCATGATCAGTGATTTATTACACTTATATGTTATGATGTGATATGTTATGTTATGACATGATGTGAAATACTATGATGTTGTTGATGATAATTAATGTGTGATGTATGCAATATATAAATCATATTGTTTAATCACCTTCAAGTAAAGTATGATAATGATTTACGATTCATGTATGATTATGATTTACAATTCATGAATTATGAAATTGTGATTCATGTAGTGATAAGTCATACTGCATACACAAAATAAGACAAGTGAAACTTATGAGACAAGTTAAGGGTGTCGGACTAACCTCCCGACCCACGAGGAGGCTCCCTGTTAAAGAAATAAATCATCTTGGGTTGTGGGACCTCACGAACCCTAATTTCCCAAGACTTGCAAGCAACTGGTACGATCACTCAGGCCCAAAGTAAGAAGATAAGTTACAGCTTTAATAATTAAGCATAAATCAAGTTAAAGCAAGCATAAAATGCTCATGCATATTTTTATTAAAATGATTTTAATAGTTTGCGAGGCTAATTTCCTACTTGCTGAGCGAAAGCTCATTTAAGTATGTCATTGCTGAGGTAAGAAAACCTGTCAGCGGCACTTGATGGGCAGGGTGAGTGACGGACGAATGGTGAAGAGGGAATGAATACCGCTCACGCAATGTAATATTTTGCATTGTTTATTTTACGAATTTATGCATGTTTTATTTTACAAAATTTCGTATGTTTATACCTTACGAAAATTATGTGCATATAAAAGTAAATAATTTACATAATTATGCTTTAAAAAGCCGAGCTTGTGATTATGCAACCTTAGTCTAGAGGATTTTAAAGTTTAAAAAATATTGCAATAGATAATGCAACAAATGCACGAAATTTATAAGAAAGAAAATTATAAGTTTATTTAGAATTACAAAGGATTATGGGAGTTTATGAAGTTATTATGAAAGTCTAAAAGAAAAACTCTAAGAAATTTGTATCTTAACTAAAAGTTAAGTTATAAGAAATTATGTTTTGTTTAGTTAAGAAGGTTTACTTTAAGAAAATATGATATTTCTAAGATGTTAAAATTATAAGTAAAATAATAAATAATTGCTAAGAAAGTTTAAAGAGCATTTAAATGAGATTTTATTTTAATATTAATTTAAAATTGCCTTCAAAATAATTTTATTAAATTGAAAATGTCTTTAAAGCAATAGTTGCTAAATAATTATTCTTGTTGAAAAAGGAAAAGTTTAAGAAAATTACTATGGTTACGTTTCGAGAAATCAATGTTATGAATTATGCAAATGATCATGCTTTTAGAAATTATAACTATGTTAAACGTTATGCTTATTATTACGTTATTATCACGTTTGAGAAATTTATGTTACTATGTTAGGTTTACGAAAATAAGTTTTAAGAAATTATTTTATGACTTTTAAGGTATATGTTAAGAATTCTTTATCAATAAGAATTCGTTTGTATTAAGATTTGAAAAATAGTTATTACTTCCTCTAAGGTTTCATGCTAAGGATTCCACAGTAAGAATCCATTCATTGAAAAAAAAAATTTATCCCGAATCTCTACTTTATTGTAAGTAAGTTTAAGTTTATGAGCATGTTTAAGTTAAGTGACGGTCACGTAAGGGCGGGTTGTTACAATCACTACAATAAATAGCCACATATCGTAGCTAACAAATCCATTCTTTTTGCATTTTGGAGAAATATGTCCTCCGGAAGTGAGCCACACCTTACTTGTAGTCACCCATGAAGGATGGTTAATTGGACATTAACCAGAATATGACAAGAAAAAGCAAGTTTATTTATTATTCACTTTGATATTGCTATTTAAAATGACAGTTACATTCTACTGCTTATACGGTTAACACTAGTTTGAACCACATCTTAGAAACCAGACAGAAGCTAATGGAAACCAAGCTAAATGATCTAGAAATGGCTAGAAACATATATGTGAAAACCAAGTTAACCATTCAAACCATCTTAGAATCTGCGAGCTTAATCTTGTAGAACCACATGTAAATACTAAACTCCAGTTTGATTCTATCATACTCTTGAACTGGCATTGCTCGAAGAAAAAAGCCCAAAAAGCCACATCCTTTCAACGAAGAACAAACTTGAAAGCTCTCCAATTGCGTATGTTTCTTTCAAACATTGCAGTGTAATTAATTAAACTGCTCTGGGAAAAATCATCACACACCCAGAATACATAAATCAAAAGATTTTAGATCTCCAAGAAGAAGAAACTAGAAAGCTGTCTAAGTGGGTACATTTCTTTCAAGCATTTTGTCAAACAGATTGCAAGCACTACCATTGAAAATGGAAACCAAAACAGAGAGCAAAAGATGACCCATAAAAGAAATGCAATCCCAACTAACTCTAAGCAAAAGAAAAAGAGAACCTTGATAGCCAAAGCGACCTCCTCTTGTCGCTCAAGCTCAATGAGAATAGCAACCATGTCCATCTTCAGAAGCCTCAGAACGTGAGTCTTGATAAACTTTTGTAACTTCTCTTCGTCGTCCTTGAACCGCTTCAAACCCAGTATCACAAAAAGCGCTTCTTTGCCTACAAGCTTCTTCCCCCTCCAAAGGGGTCCTCTGGGCCTCCCATCATGGTACTCCCTAAACCCACAACTGGGTCTCCACAGATCGATTTCAAACACCAAAAATTTCAGTTTCAGAGGCAAAGGGGATTCTATGATCGGTGTTCTGTAGATTGCTCGGAATAATCCTAAGCCAAGATTGAGATTTTCGATCGTGAAAATGCTCGTCTGGCCATTCGAGCTCTAAACTGAAGGCTGTTCAGCGTTTTAAGAGTTTTCGCACAGGGTTTTAGCGCCGGATGATGAATAATATTGCGTCTTTGTTGGGTGTAAAGTGTTCAAGTAGAAACTAGTGACTCAAACTACGGTTAGAAAACAATGCTGGAAGTCTAGAACTAGCATGGAGTTCTTCATCTTAAACACACGAGTTTGGCCAAGTACTCTTGGCGCTATTATTTGTGAAATTTGTATCGTAGGTCAAACTTTTGAGTTTTTGACACTTGTTGATCCCCAATTTTACTTTGATATATTTTGGGGGGGTTCTCTAATTAGAACTCTAAATCATTTTTTTAATATTTTTTGAATTAAAAACTAATTTTTTAGTTTTTATTATTATTTTTTTTGTAGGTCCTGACGTTGTATCAATCTATCTAGATCTATAATGTACATTTTACTAAAAGTGAAAGCTGTTTTGGGGCACTAATGAAGAAATGGTCAAGTTATTTTATCCTTTTGGTGTTTTTTTTAGACTTTGTAACTTTTCTTTTTTTGCTAAAAACACTCTGAATATTATTCTTTCAACCATGAATTTTACAAATACTTTATTTTTGTAACTTCTTTACCACAATTTTTTTTTCAAATTTTTTAATATCAACTTCCTTTTCAAATATACACCGTGATAGTATTTAAAAAAAAAGGAGAGAGAAGCTAAAAGACATGAAGTTCTTTTGGGTAGTTTGTTAACAAATATATACTTCATATGTTAAAATTCTTTTCATCAGTTGACAAATTAAAAATGTTGACAAATAACACATGAGCGTGTAGTGGACGATTGGATTATTGATGAGTTATAAATGTTTCAGGAGTCCCATAAGACCTTATAACATACATTTGGAAAAATGAACATCGTGCTTCAAATGTTGTGGCGAGGTCTGGTTTGGATGTTGTATAGGTCAAGAATAAACTTTGATCTGTTATAAAGTTCGGAGATCACTAACCCTATTTGTTGCGTGTTAGTATTTTTTCACCTTCATTTTAGTATAACTGTGAGATTCAGATGTTGTCCGAACTTTATCGTTGTTTAATTTTGTGTCGTTTATATCAGAGAGCGGTTTCTATGTCGTGCTTTTTTTGGTAGTCTAAGACATGTTTAGCAAACCGTATTGTATGTATTGTATTACATTATAGCATATATACAAAAAATGCAATACAATACAATATAGTGTGCCAAATAACCCTTAAGGAACTTTTTCGTAATTTTGTGGTCGTTTACATCAGAGTTTTTTTTTTTTTTTTTTTTTTTTTTTTGTCGTCTAAGGTTCACATAGCCATGTCGTTTTATGTTGTGTAGGGATTACATTTGTTGTTGTTAGTATAACGTGAGATTCAGATGTCGTCTAAACTTTTTCGTTGTTTAATTTTGTTGTCGTTATATCAGCGAGCATAGTTTCTATGTCGTCCTTTTTTTGGTAGTCTTAAGGCATGTTTAGCAAACAGTATTGTATTGTATTGCATTACATAGATTGCATTATATACAAAAAAATATAATACATACCAATTGGTGTGCAAATAAGTCCTTAAAGGAACTTTTTCGTCAGAGAGTTTACATCAGAGATTTTTTTTTTTGTCGTCTAAGGTTCACCTAGCCATGTCGTTTTATGTCATGTAGGACTTACATTGTTGTTGGAATCTAATAGACGAAAAAGATTCCCGTAGCGAGTCTCCTAAAGTTTTCTAACGTTTAGGCGTAAAAATGACATGGTTTCATATGTACATATTTTGTGTCATTTAATTTGTGTGAAATTGCTTAATCTACATCATCGTTCTTGTTACTTCAGTTAGCGTTACCAATTATGTATGTGAAATGTCGTTTCCGCACTTTAGAGTTCTAAATTAAATAACAACATAAGATGGAGAGAAATCAGGAATGTTTGCTAAAACTGCATTCTGTATTTTTGTATTGGAGAAATCAAAAAAAAAAAAGAAGAGACATAGCATCAAAGCATTTATGACAGATGAAGATGCATAAATTTATTGAAAGAATTATGAACGGTGTGTAATGCTCTATCATTGTGCCTCAAATTTTGGCTTCAATTTTCAAATATGTTGCAAGACAATTGGGCTTCTGACCTTATGAAAGCCGTCAGACCACACCAATGATGTAGACACCAAAGAGTTAGGTGGCAAACTGCTTCCTTGACAATCACATCAAAGGACTTCTCCTCATGGAGTGACTTGAAAGAAAGAACCGGAGGCACAACTTCGATATCAAACTTTGTTCGAATCGAACTTTGTTTTAGGGATGATGGTGGCGTTGTATGTGGAGTTGGAATAGCCAACATTCTTGACTTTTGTGAATTTAATGGGAAATGACATGCCGTTAAAAACAAAAGCAGCCATTGAAGGGTAGTTCAGATCTCTTGGTGATCCTTGTTGGAGCCTTTGGGGCACTGCTATTGTGTTTTGATATAAGCTCAACTTTCTTTGCCATCCAAGCCAATGCTGCAGAGAAGGTTTATGTAGTCTTCTTCAAAGGCCTCATACACAAGTCCAAGATTGATGGCTTTTACAGGGTGACATGGCCAGCACAATAATCAAATTCTCCGTTCGAACCATTACTCGTCCTCATGACCCAAGCTACATTCAACAAAGAGAGAAACAAGATTTGGTCATGGAAATGTAAATGTATGTAGATGAGTAATGTTAGGTATACAACTCTAATCCCAACTTTTTCACTAGTACCTGTAGTCATAAGAGATGATTTACAGCAGAACGAGACCAATCAGGGTGAATTGTCTTGACATAGGCAGCTGTTCCGGCAACATGGGGCAAGCCATGGAGGTTCCAGATACGATATTGTACTTTACGCGCCTCTTGTCATCCGTCATCCGAATAAGGTGAGGGTGTAGCAATTGGTGAATAGCGGCTAAAATCTCTACTCCTGGGGCACTTATATCCGGTTGCAAAAATTAAATCATAGTCTAAATAAAGATGAACTATGAAAGGGAAAAAAAAGAAAAGAAAAGAATAATGAGCAATAGGTAGGAAAGGGCAGAACATAAACCTTAGAACATCCGGTGTAATGGTATTTGGCCCACGTGAAGAGAAGGAAGCAACCTTAGGAGCTAATAAATCTTTCACGGTAAACTTTTTAATATGGTTCCAGTAGGCTGACTGCAAAAATAAGAAAAGGCTTGCTTCAATTGAGGGGGAAAAATATCAATCTTTATTAGCTAATAAGAAGAAGAACATCAAATTTAAGGCATATAAGGACACTCAAACTGATAACATAGTTTGAAGGCAGTGCATAGGATATTTACAACAATTGTTTGTAAATAACATTTTGTTAATTTGAAAGAAGATTGTAAGAGCAAAAATTAAGTTTAGTAACTTAAAAATCAATGAATATAATGTATAAAAGTTAGTAAATGTTGATAATATAGTATAACTGGAGCTTAAGGAGAGTGGATATGGCAAATCAAGGATTTTTGAAATTTAATAACTGTATAAAATGCAGTGAATCACAAATCGTATCCAATCGTGTGATAAATGTTGGATTTACTAGAAAAAAAATTATTTGAAGGTAACCCGAGACATTTAGGATAAATCAGGATTTGATAAAAAAATAATCATAAGATAAATCTAATAAATATTGAATTTAAAGCTATTTACTAACTTATAAAGGGTTAATAAGATAAAGACACAATTAGTTTATTGAATTATAATATGATTTTGGTATGTAAATATTTTATATGTATCAAAAAGATATCGTTAAAAATAATGTTATACAATAATATAGTAAAAATATATCATTAAATATTTATTAAATAATCAACGATATTTTTAAGATATTCTAAATATATGTTTCTAAATATTGTTAAGTTTAAACTTCGTAACAATAATTTGGTCAAATATTGTAATTTTTGCTATAATACAAAATTCACGTCATTTATTTTATAAAAAAACCAATTTCCCTCCTTGTCCCTGAGATATATTGCAGTAATCCTTACCTTGTGGATTAATGTAGGACAAGACTGCCAGATAGCTTT